>JACXGM010004413.1:0-38132 GCA_016801145.1 Umbra pygmaea | reverse complement strand
GAGAGAGAGAGAGTTAGAGAGAGAGAGAGAGGGAGGGAGGGAGAGAGAGAGAGAAAGGGAGAAAGAGGGAGAGAGGGAGAGAGAGAAAGAAAGAGGGAGGGAAGACTGGCTCCATCTACAGGGGAGGGGGCTATGGAGTGCTCACCTGGGAGTGTACAAGGAACACACTGACACATGGGTGTGCAAATGCTGTCAGGCACACACACACACACACACACACACACCATCAATGTACAATGCTGATCTACCGGTTGGGTTGGTCCAGTAAAACCAGTTTTCTTTGAATGTCCCTCTCGATGCCCTGACCACAATATGTACTTTGTACAATATGTACTTTGGGAGACAGAGTGAGTGGTTTTAATATCCTATAAAAGCAAAACGTGGAGACTCTTGATCTTGTAGCTGATCTGTTCTGTGATCTGGGTAAATGGAACCAGGAACCCTCAAAGCATCGATTCAACACCTCGGCGGTGGTGGGGGGGATTCCGGTCTGTCAGTGGAAATAAAGCCACTTTGGGACTGAGGGATTATCTGAACAGAACAGGAGAAGTTAATTGCCCAGCCTTTGTGCACCTAAAGAGCTGTTTACCGTTAATCCCCTCCAGAAAACTGGTGCTGCAGGATTAGCTATGGTGAATGAGTGACACCTTGCAAGATTTAAAACACACAGGCATGCAACACTTTCCCACAGAGACGCAACGCTAAAACAGATTACGTTGAATGAGTTAGCAGCAGAACTCTGCAAGTTAGACAGGAGGCTAAATAAAACATGAAAGCCATGCAAGCCAGAGACGGGGGGACGAGGAAAGAGAAAGACTGAGACAGAATGAACGGTGGGTAGAGACAGAGAGAGATAAAGGTAATACTTAGAGCAGGAGAGGAAGAAAATGGCCAGCGAGAGACGTTTCATACTATCTTCATCCTCTTTCTCGTCCCACTGTTGCGGTGTGTGACAGGTCCTGATATTCCCTGAGACAGCGCACACAGCTCACGGCTAACCCTGGAGGTTCCAAGGACAGTGAGGCCCTCTCTGTATCACATTGACTAGAGATCAACCCTGACCTCCAACTGGCAACCTATTCCCTATAGGACCCCTGGGGCTCTGGTCCCAACTAGGGCACTATGTAGGGAAATGGGTACCATGTTGTATGCCCTGCTCTCCATTCAGATAGATCAGCAGAATAATCAAGCATGTTAAGACATTAATGCATTCAAGAAAGTTGATTACAAGGTTACCTTAGACCATGCAGGCCTGCCCAACCCTGTTCCTGGAGATTAACTCTTGAACACTAATTTAGCACACCTGATTCTAATAATTATGTAAATGAGAGCTAAATTAGACTAGTCAGAACTGGGATTGGAGCGACAGCCTACAGCAGGGATTCTGAAATGTAGCCATACGAGGGCCGGAGCCTGCTGGTTTTCTGTTCTAACTCATCATTAATTGCACCCACCTGGTGTACCAGGTCTAAATAAGTTCCAGGTTAGAGGGTTGGAATGAAGGAAACAGAGTGGAACTGGCTTGGAGTCCCAGAGTTGACTAAGAGGGAGTAATAGATACTTACTTTGAGACTGAGGTAGATTGTGCACACGTCCTATGTGCACTACATAAATTTTGGGAATGTGAATAATTCTTTTAGCTTTTTGTGGATGATGATGTTTTAGGTCATATGAGTGCAGAAGTATAACACCCTAAAGCTTCACAAACCTCCAAGCATCACTGTTTATGTGACAGACCAAACCACCCAATAATGTGACAGACCAAACTGGATGAACCAGAAACATTTTTATAAAAAGCACTGTCAGTTATAAATAGTGAAACCAATATTCACGCAAATGTCATGAAGAAGAAAGGTGATATGGATGGTAAAACATCCACTGTCAAAATGCTCTATGCAAAAACAAATGTGGCAGTCTCATGCATTCCAAGTATCCAACTTTACCTTGTATACTAAAGCTCTAGAGCCAATGACTACTGTAATGCATGGCCTGTGTCCTGCATCCAAACTCAGATGAACATGTGAATAAGTAATGTAATGTTTCTCTCTGTCTCTGTTCCTCTCTCGTGCTCTCTTCCTTCTCTCTCTTGTGTTCCAACTCTGCCCATCTGTGACTCTCTCTCTTTCTCTCTCTCTCACTCACCTTCTTTCTTTTTAAAAGCTATATTTTAAGAATTCTCCATGATGTTCTGGTGTTCTTCTGACGTGCAATGGAGATAAAAGATTTATGCTTGTTTAAAATATTTAAATGGATGTCTTGAACTTTCAGTACATAGCCAATATGGATAAATAATTTATCCATGTGATTTAGGAAAGAGAGTTTGAGGTTTGGAGCTAAGTGCAAGAATGAGATTGTAGCCATGGATATAAGCTAAATTGCAGTTTAATTCATTGTATTTTATTATGATTACTCGCCTTCTTTATCATTACATTTTCCTTCGTCCATCATTACATTTCCTCCTTGCATCGACATCATCATCATCATCTTCTTCATCATCAACAGCATCATCATCATCAGTCTTCAAAATGTGTTTTCAAGAAAATGAATTGTTTGCACATTTAATAGCATGTTTGAGCCTTAAAACAGTGACCAATTTTGCGCTATCTGGATTCCCATTTTAATTTAAATCGTGTAGTAGAGGCTTTTGCTTAATTTGATGAACGCACCACCAGAGGGCGTACATGATACATAAAAGAGAGCCTTGGGTCCGACCATTATTCACACAAAATCAACCATGAAACTGTTCTTTTTATTAGCCACCTGATAGGCAGAGGGTTACTTAACAGGGTTTTTGTCAAGATACCACATAAACTAACAAACAGATCCTGTGTTAACTTGCAAGGACATAGTAGCTGCTGGAGAATGAGGATATAATGTTCAGTGTATTTTTTTAAGTAACTTACCTATCCAGTTTTATTAGTTCACGACTTCAAATAGCCATAATGATGTCATTCAAGGTGGCGAGATCATTGTTACCTTACATGACATGGTTATTAGAAAATGGAATATGTAAACAATAAGGAATCAAAACACTGGCTGCTTCTGTTTTCTATGGACATTGAGAGTCTTTGAAGCTATTGGCCATGTTGTTTTTTGAGATCAGTCAAGTAACATTTCACAAAGATGGAAACGAAGTAAAAACGCATTAGGTAAAAAGTTAAACACCAACCATTGGCATATACATACCTTTTTTTTAGTTTTGAATGTTATAGGGACACAAAGCTAAAGGTCCTATAATATAATTTTAACCATAACAACAAAACTCCTTTCTCAAGTAAACAGTTGACAAACGCTATACAACTGTATTTCTTCATATAAAAAACAAAATCCGATATATATTTCTTACAACAGACAGTGCTGAAATGCATAATATAATTCTCATCATGTCCTCTTTGTAATACCTGTTCGAAAGGCAAAATATTCACTGCATATTGTAGGAAATTATTGTCCCATCTAAACTGCGTTTTCCGGTCAATGAAAGAGAAAACAGTTGGTCACTTCCAAGAGAAAATAGTGTTGTTTTTACTCTGTGAAATTCTACAAATTCTTAAATTTGGTTTATCCAATCAATAAAGATAGAGTAAAACCTTCTTATATTTTTTAACTATAATATTTATCTCACATTATATATTTTTAAGGATGCAAAAGATGTCTGTAATATAATAAACTTGGTAGAAATAAATATACATCCTTTAACCAGTGACAGCCTTTAACGGGAAAGGCTTTATTTATTTTTCTTAGGACCACTGGGCTGTATAAGAGGATATAGAAGGGAGGCTGTGACCGGCCTCACACTCCAGTGCAGTAGGTGGCGGTACATGCACCATTAGTTGGATGCGATCTGCCATTAACTTTAAAGAAGAAGAAGAAGCCTTTAACGGATGAGGAATACCAAGATGGCTGCGCAGTGGCTCATGCACAGCGCCCTCTGGCAGTCGTCGGTGAATTAAACCTTTCAGTGAAATAAACTCAGGGGACAGGAATTGTCGGTATGTGTCAAGTGTAGTAGAAACTTGATCAGTATGGACTTTGTAACGTTTAGACTACTTGTTTTTAGGCGATTGTTTTCGAAAACAGGTAGGATATGTTATGCTATTTGGATAAATATGTTTGTTTAGTTTAAAATACTTTATGAAAATGCATGTCTGTACGCGACATTTGTCAACTGCGTGGATTTCTATTTTGGATGTCGCTGTCAGTGTCAACTGAAGCGCAACAGCCAGTTACAGCGCGCGGACGGTTTTGTGTATTTATTTACTAAACTTTATAGAAATATACGATTCTCCAACATTTCATCAAATAAAAGCAGCCACAGACAAGAATTCCAAAGACAATTTGTTTTAATGTTTTATTCAGTGTACTCACCTGGCAATACACTTCCGGTTACCTGTATCGTATGGGCAGCCGTAAATGACACTTTTTGTGAGCTGCATCTACACAGAGTACAGATTATCATCATGAGCTACACTATAAAGTACTGTGTGTAATGTTGTACATGTACTGCATACACACATTTAAAAATGTGTACACTGTCTTTGTAAAACACTTTTCATATCATAATTTCCATCTCCTACTAGCAGAATGCTGTAAGGTGTCTTGATTAATGAGAACACACGCAGACACAGACACAGGGTCTTGCACTTCCAAGATGGAGGAGCTGGCATTTTTGGACTTGTTGCACTGTCCCCTTTGTTTGGAGCAGCTGGATGTGTCAGCAAAGGTCCTGCCTTGCCAGCACACATTCTGTAAGCCCTGCCTGCAGCGCCATGAGACCTCCAGACCTGGTGGCCAAATCCTGACCAACTGCCCAGAGTGCCATACCCCTGTCCAGGCTAGGTCTGTGGAGGAGCTTCCGCCTAATCTCCTTCTGGTCCAGCTCTTGGAGCGGATCAATCAGGAATCCACTGAACCAGATGGGGACAGGGATGGACAGACGGACAGCGAGTCTGCCCGGTACATGTTCCCTTCAGTTGGGGAGGATGGTTTACCCAGGAAGGCCCAGCAGCGGAGCTCACAGCAGTCTAACCAGCAAAGAGAAAGACCGCCGGGACAGATTGAGGTGAGTAACTTGTGGGTTTGATGCTGTGGGTCAATTGTTTATGACAAATTTCCCATTTGTACATAAAGTGTATTAAAAGTAACTTATTTTCACAGGTCAAAAGAGTGTATTATTTTTACCACAACAGCATAATCCTATAATAATTGTTGTGATAAAATACTGTGGATGATCTTAATCCTTTCTGGTTTCCTCTAACTTACAATAATATGATTATGGTAATATTTTTTGTTAATTAGTTGGCTGAGTTAATTTAGCCCTTTCATTGTTGGATTAATAAGGATTTTATATTTTCTAAATACATCATTTTAATGTACAACACAACTTTATAGGGTAATGGTTTTTAAACACAAATCGGCTACAGGTGTTGTTATACTCAGAGTACACTTTTTATTTTACATTTTCTTTCTCGTTAATGTGAAAAGTATCTAAACATTAGAACAAAACCTTAGGTTTCATGAAGCCGAAGCTGTCCTCTAAAAAAAACCTAGGGAGAATGCATGATGCTGCATTAACATGTTCGGGAGCCAGTTTTGATTTTCTGTCCTGGATACAAATAACCCTACTATTCATATTATTTAAAAAATAATTTCTTACCCTAATGTTTATGGAAAATAGTGTTTCAGAACTGATGGACATATTATGAGCAGGCTTTGTCACCCATTGGGCTCAGGATAGTGGCTGACCAGGCTATACTATACTTCAGTCCATCCACCTAGAGAGCCTTAAATGTCTGCAGAAGAATTTGATGCTGTATTGAACAGGGTGTCATCTGAGGCTGAATAAAACTGGGAAAACTGGGGGTTTCGTAAGGTTTGAGAGATAATTCTGGGAGCTTCACTCTGGATCTTCTACAGTTGTTTCAGGAGCTGTATTGATATTACTGTCAGCATTGCATACATGTAGCAGTTGTGAAGATGTTGTCAGGGCTGGCACAAGCTTTTTGGTATCCAAATAGTACCCTATTTCTAAGTACACTGCTTTTATACATGAAGCGGCATCTACAGAAACAGAGAGAGACTCCTATGAGCTATTATAGCCCACACAACCCAAGGCTTGTTCAAGTCCATTTTACCTATTTTTAAGCCAAACCCTGTGATGGGGTGTGGTACTTCATTATCAGTATAAAGGATGCAACCTAGATATTGATCAGAGGCACTGAGGTGATACTTTCAATCAGTAAGAGTACAGTTTAGAAATAAAGACACTACTATGGAATATATATACATTTAAAAGATGTACTGATGATGTACTGGTTTTACAGTTAAAGCACTTCAGGGATATTCAATTACAGCGAGTGAAATAAGTATTGAACACGTCACCATTTTTCTCAGTAAATATATTTCCAAAGGTGCTGACATAAAAGTTTCACCAGATGTTTGTAACAACCCAAGTAATCCATACATACAAAGACACCAAAACAAATAAGTTCAGAAATTAAGTTGTATAATAATGTGAAATGACACAGAGAAAAAGTATTTTAAACTACTGGTCTGGCATTTTTATTTACTAGCTGAAAAGATAATTATATACAATCAAAAGTCATTATCAGGATTACATCTGTGTAGTTGGCTTCTATCCAGTACTTTCTCATGCTGACATGTCAACCAGTGTGATCTGACAGTGAAATTGTTATTTCAGCATTAGCCGTGTTAGGAAGATCAAATTTTCATATTATCCATTATACTAACTAACCTGTAGGTAACGTAGCTTGTGTTTGTCACATTGTATCGACCTTAAGGACCATGTTTCAGTGCTTAGTGATTGTGTTCTGAAACTATATAATTATTAAAATCTATATTAATAATGGCATGGCAGGTAGGTGAAAGAGTTTAGTTAAAATGTGAAAATGTGAAATTTTATTGAGCTTTTTTTACATTAACAGTTAGTATAATATTTTATTTAGATCAAAATGAGCTGTGCTGACAGACATGATGACAGAGTGACACAGTGCGAGTGTACTAAGTACCAGCCAACCTTTTATTTTTTTTACATTTCCATCATCAGAACAACAGTAATATCATATTTATTTGTTTTAAACATTTCTGTAAATAATTGTTTAGTTTATTTATTTTACCTTTCAGAAAATAAAGCAATGTTAATTCTGTTCTTTATTTATTTATTTTTCATAAAAAATGACAAAAAGTACCGGTACGAATACCGTTAAAGTACCGGATGAATAAGCAGTATCGGTAAGTGTAGTAATATAATTAAAATCTTAACAGTACCCATCCCTATTCCCAGTGTCCAAGGGCAGTGAAGGGGACATTTGCCCTGTGTAGGGTGCCGTCCTTCGAACGGTACATTAAACAGGTGTCCTGACTCTGTTGTCATAAAAAATCCCATGGCACTAATCGCAAGAGCGTCAACCCAATGGCAAACATTTTCAAACAATGCCTCAAATTAATCGTCGCCACTTAATAATCCCCCTCATTCATAATTGGCATCTATAACTACTCCCCTCTTCACCTAAAAGCTGATATGTGTTGAGTGTTCTGGCACAAAATGGCTGCCGTGCATCACACAAGTAGGTGATCCACATGGGTGGTGGATGAGGTGGGCTTTCCCCCCTCACTGTGTAAAGCGCTTTGGGTTCCTTGAAAAGCACTATATACGTGTAATTAATTATTTATTATTATTCACCACACATTTTACAGGGGGCTTTAGATAATCTTAGCCTATTTTTACACACAGACCACTATTCGAAAATAGCTTGCTGCACAGAATTTTTAATAGTCAAATCAGATGTATAATGTCTGGTTGCATGTGGCCTGAAAATAGGTATGTTTAATTTAGTTATCTATTCTGAACAGTATTTCCCATAGGGCTAATGTTATCATTTAGGAAATAGCTAGGCCTTTAAAAAAATAGGGTTGAAAAATAGTAAACTAGTCTATAGTGAAGCATTGCACACATTCACCCCAAACCAAGCAGTTTACAATCTACATTTTTTAAGGTTTTAGCAAAATTACACAAGGCCCTAACTCCATATTGTCATGCTGTGTCCAGGTCTTTGCCAGAGCTCTGTACAACCATAACAGAAACATCCCAGAAGTACTCAACATGGTGTCCGGTGAAATTGTCATTCTGAGAGAAAAGGTGGATGAGAACTGGTACTATGGCGAAACGGACAGCAGTAGTGGACTGGTCGCAGCTAGCATGATAGAGATTATCAAGCAGCAACAAGAGACTCAGCAACAATCAAAATCTCAATCACAGATGCAGACAGAATCCCAGTCTCAACCAGTAGCTGCCTGCAGAGCCCTGTTTGACTTTGACCTGAAGGACATGGACGTGGATCTAGGAAACTGCAAGAACTGTCTCACCTTCCAAAAGGTATCAGACTTGTCATAGTAACTCTATACTGTACATCTGCATTCATTTACCTTAATCCTAAAGACAGACTGGCTCTTAATCCCTATTAGGACCAATGTTGGGTAATGTTACTTTTACGATTACTTTTCAGTTACTTGCTGAGTTCACAAGTTTTGGGAAGTCCCTAATTAAGACAAAATGATCAGGTAAATGGAGTTCATAACTTAACAGTGACCTATAAAACAAATAGAAAGAGTAAAGAAAATATCAATCATGGTCACCAGTAAGATATGAACTCAATTTTTACCGGATAATTTTGTCTTAATTAGGGACTTCCCAAAACTTGTGAACTCAACAAGTTATTGAAAAGTAATCGTAAAAGTAATTTTACCCAACACTGATTAGGACTACACCTGAGAAACTGATAATCTAGTCCTTGGTTGTGATAGCACCAATGATATTATGTAGAACAAAAGCATGCACACAAAGGGTATATAGAATGCAAATATGACAGTCTATGTCCAATATGGTGTTTCCTTAAAGATGCAATCCACAATATTTTAGGCCTCTAGGTTTAAGCCTACGTATTTAAGCGCTGTCAAACTAAATGGGTCCCCGATCTGTACGCTCATATGTCTGAGGTGTTTGGGTTAGCACTCTCGTTCTCTGCTGTGTCTAGATTTTATAGTTTCCATCTGGGTGTTGGGCCCACCCTACAACCTAGTTTAATGTCACTGTGAAGCTCTGGGGTAGCTCATTTCCTTCAAAACTTACCACTCTTTTGAAATGAATTGGGGGAACTGGCTCACCCACTCTCAGCAGAAGGTTATTAGCTACATGTTTCAAAATGTCTGCTGCTACCAGCAGTCCTGATACTTAACGCAAGAGGGAATTGAATCTAAATCTTTTACTGCGGGAACTAAAAGACAAAAGTTGAAAACATAGTAATTGTTTGAGACGCATTTGAAAGATGGCACATTCTCAAGAAAAATTATTATTTCTTAGGCAGTAATGCCATCGTTTTTATTAGAGTCCAATATCACAACATGATCTAACCTTTATTAGATAATTCCAGTGTAAGTATATTGGACATCTATTCAAGTCTTTATCAGAATGGTAATGTTGAAATGCCAATCAGTACTATAATTAAAAAATATATTTTTAGTAAGTATGGATTGTGTGTCTGAGTTTCCTTTATTAGGCTAGACTAGCTATTTACTGTGTATACTATTGTTAGCCTCATGCATGCCTATCAGGTAGTTAGCTGTATGCATTTATAAAAAATATTATATTTACATTTGAATTGAATACAACAATATGCATATATTATACCTCTTTAGTTGACATGATGGAGCACATGTTGCTTTGGCTGTTCATGTTGAAAATATTTTTTTTCTTGTCGAACGATGACAGCTAAACGCAAGTCCATAAACATAGCCCGCCATTGGAATTTCCCCCCTCAGTTTGATTGACAGTTCTGCCAACTGTACTTTATCCACATTAGCGAACCATGAAATTCCCCCCTCACGATTCTTAGGAAAATGCCTGAATAGATAGCTGCGATAGGGGTGAAAGACACCTCACTTCCAAATGTCAGATTTCAAGCTAACTGCGGTTAGAATGATTTTACTCAGATTGTGGAAATAATGTAAACAATATACTACAAATACATACTAAAGTGGGGGGACAAAAAAATTGTTTTGCAATTATGAAAAGTTGTGGAATGCATCTTTAAAATAGTGTTTTAGTATAGTGGTTTTTATTCCATTTTTGTATAGTTAAATATCTAATCTGCTATTTGGGCCAGATGTTTTAACAATAGTCCCATTGTGCTAATAAGTGTCCCTGAAAATGGTGTATTATGTCACGATTTGTGCCCCATATCATGTAAACGTGGAATTTCATGTAATCTACTTACATTGATGCACATATAAAAAGCATATTACCCATCCAGTTCAAAATGGGTGGTTTAAACATGCTTTTGTTAATTGCAGTCTCAACCTGTGGAATTTTGAACATTTCCTTGCTGTTAAAGATGCAGTACATAATGCTGGCCACTGGTTGTGAAAGTAACGCTATTGAGCTGAAAGGGATCCCTGTAAATTGTCTACTATATCATGTGTTTGTGCTGTCATGTGCCTCATGCCATCAAAACCATCTGACTTATACCTGGTGTTTCATGGTAACTGAGATGTGACAGTGATTTTGCTTGGGATTATGCACATATAAACAACATTACACATTTAGGTAAAAATTTCAGGTGTGAATTATTATTTTGGGTCAGGGTTGTAAAAGTCCCAGACTGCAACTTTAACTGACTTTGTCCTAGAGGTTTAGACTCCTCATAAGCCTGCTAGCCTATTCATTACACATTAAATACAGTAAATTAAACTCAGACTTGGAAACTAGTTATTTTAAGTGTCAGATTTACTTTCTGTACTCTGCAGAGATTTAAAACGCTTTGAGAGAAATAGAAACTTGTAGACCACGCAACTCTCTCTGCCTTGCTCGCTTTCTCGCAACTGGAGACCTCTGATGCAGAGTTTCTTACTGTGAGGGAGGATTTGAAAGGCGGAAGTTATATAAGGGTCTTATGCGCACTCTCTTTCTTATTTTGTCACACACACACACACACACACACACACACACACACACACACACACACACACACACACACACACACACACACACACACACACACTGTCCTTCTCAACTACTCACACATTCTCTCTACCTAATACACAAACGCGTGCACACGCACACTTTCTCTCCCACTCCATTAAGGAGCACATTTTAGCAACCCTTCTTTAAACAGAGGACGGGAGTATGCAGAAAGGGAAAGAAAGAGGCCTGCAGATCCAAACAGAGTGGATGTTAGATTGTGCTGGAGGGAGAGCTATAAGAAGGGCAGAGTGGTTCCTTCAATGTACAGCTCCCTGTTCTGGTGTGTGCACGTAGACTCACTCCCTCTCTCTTTCTCCCTGCACTCTCTCTTGGTTCCGTCTCCGGTCCAATCTTGATTCACAGGGAGACCTCCTCACGGTCATCAGACGAGTGGATGAAAACTGGATTGAAGGAAAGCTGAGGGACAAAGCTGGCATCTTCCCTCTGAAGTTCACTGAGGTTAGTTTGTTCCTTTTCGTTCTGTCTCCCTGTAGGTTGACTCAGTTAGGTTAGTTTGTTTGTTTGCTTTCCTTCACTATTTTTCTGTATTTCTTTCTTTCTCACTGTAGATTGACTCTCAGGTGTTTTTTAATATGTTCCTCTGCTGTAATGATCTTGGTAATAGGTTACTGCAAGGACATTGCATTGACTATTGCATAAAAGTCCTCCTGAACTGACATGTTACTTTCTCTACAGGATGCATCCCATATTGCACTCTATTCCCCATGTGTTAATTGCACTCCTTTTGAACAGGTACCATTGTGTTCATTAGCCCTTCATCACTGTAGGTGTGCAGACAGAGCTGTAGACCAGGGTCGCCATGTGACTGTGTTTAGGTCCTTCTATTGGCTGGTCAGATCCAAACGTTTTAATATCCAGTCGTAATGGAGGTAATACTGACTCTTTTCGTGGCTGCCAGCCGGATTTGTAAGTTTGGTATCAGTCAAACTATCCGGTGCACTTGTTCTAACAGGGTGTAGTGTAGCTGTCAGCAGTACCACCCCCGTCCTTTGTGGTTAACAGTTATGTCAACTTCAACTCTCTTTATCGTTCCTTCCTTCCTATTTTCCACACTCTTCTATTTTTAACATTCCTCTAGCTATCTGTTGTTCCTTTCCTCTCAGCTAATAACCCCACTTTCCTTTCCTACAGGATCTACCACTTTTCTTTCCAAATTTAGCTTTTCACTGCCATCTCTCTGCTTTGCTTTTTCTCCCCTCTACCTTTTTCTTATTCTGTCCTTTCCATCTGCCTCGCTCTCTCACTCTCCTTTCCTCCTCTCCTCGTGTCTGGCGCTGGAGCGTGAACACAGACTAATGCGTATGTGCTTGGGTGGCATAACAGCACATCATTGCAGAGAGGGATAGCATTAGCACTGTCTGCCTGCCTCTCCGCCAGTACTAACTGCCTGCCTGTTTTCCTGCCTGCCTCTTTGTCTGTCTGTCTGTCTGTCTGTCTGTCTGTCTGTCCATCTGTCTGTCTGCCAGGAGCCTAGCCAACCAGTCCAGGATGAGAGCTAGAGAGAAAGTGAGCATGTGAGAGAGAGAGAGAGTACAGGCCTTTTTTAAAACAGCTGCGTCACAGAGTGGAGGCGACCACAGCAGGAATCTAACGGGTGGCAGGTAGAGTGGAGGACGAGGGAGGAGGGAGGCGGATTTCCCTTTGGTTTGTGATCAACAGTTTCATGTTCACAGTGAGATGAGAACTGACTCATTAACACTGTGAAGGAGACTCTCTCCCATCTCTGTTCTCCTAACAGCCTTCACTGAGATCCATGAATATGTTTATTCTCTTCCAGCCCAACGCGGCAGCTGCAGCCAAGCTCCTGGAGGGAAGGACTCGGCAGGGGAGTGACTCCTCCGCTGATTCTCGCCCGCGGATTGGAAGTGGACTTATCAACATTGGTTCCACTGACTCAACCAACCCCAACCGAACAGCTCAGTCCGGAGCACCATTGAGCCCTACGAGGAACCTTCCTGCTCTCAACCCACCAATCAACATTCCGGGGAAAAGCCAAGTTAGCCTCAGCAGCGCCTTGTACCAGCGGAATCAGGCACAATCTTCTAGTAGCTCCAGCTTTTACAAAACAAGCCAAGCACCACAACCTGCTCCCATCAACGCTACGTTCCAGTCGAACTCAGGCCAGGGGCAGGCACCAAGCATCAGTGCCCTCAACAGCTTGAACCACCAGGGGCCCCAGGGCTACAACAGCCTTCCTGCCCACCCCTCGGTTCCCCCCGTCACCCACAGCCTCACTCACCCCACCAACGGGAACTCGCAACGCGTCAGGAGAAGCTCGGAGAACACCGCCAAAAGATTTTCACAGCACGTGAGTACACGGGTGCGCGTCTGTCTGCGTGAAAGTTATTTGGCTGTGTTTGCGTGCATGTAAACCACAATTCTACATTTCAGTGAGTACGCTTTACTTTTACCTAGAATGACTGCACCCAGTTGTGCTTGTATACATTGCCATACTTTTTTCTCATCCACATCTACACTGTTATTTTGAATAGCTACTTTGCAGGGTGTTTTATTTTAAATAACATTCTTTAGCCAGTGGCGAGTATAGGGCTGCATTTCCAACTGGCACCCTATTTCCTATATATTGTAGTAAAATATTTCTGACCAGATCCTACAGGGGGCGTGGTCCAAAGTAGTGTACATGGATGGGAGTCATTGTTGTTACTGAAGGCTTCAGGAATGGTCTGTTGGGAGGGGACAGGGCGTGGAACTGTTATTGCTGTGTATGCTGTGTGCTGTAGGAATTAACCAGGGTAAGCAGCGGGCAGGCATGTGTTGCTGGTTCCCCTTCAATGGAGGAATGCCAAAGTGGAGGGGCAGAGGCAGAGGCAAACAGAGACCTGGGTGGAGGTAGTGAAAGAAATGAGAGCTTGAGGCTTCTCAATGATTCTTGTCAGGTGAAGATGGCACAGGTGTCCCTTAGAAGAAATGAGAAGAGTTTGACCGAGTTTGACAAGAAACATGGAAAAATTAGCCACAAACAATATGTCAGTTTATTATACAGTGACCTACAGAAGTATTTGCACAATAATGCCAACATTCTAACTTTCGCTGTACACCCAAGGCATCAGTATACAATTTAAGGATCGTTATATAGCAAGGCTGTTTCAAACCATGTTTGTTGGCCAACTTAGAATTTAGAATTTTATGCAAGTATTGGAAAAATTCAACAAATGTTAGAAGTGTAAAAGCTAGTGTTTAGTCGCACATGCCTTTTATTAAATAACAGCAGTGAATCTGCAACCAATTGATTTCTTGGTATCATCATTTGAGATGCTTTGCCAAGCCTTTACTGTAGCCATTTTGTTGTTTGTTTTGTGGAGTTCTGACTTCCATCTCCTCTTTAGCTAGCATGTTGTATCAGATTTAAATCGTCCGATTGGTTCTGTCTTAAACTGTCCACTTTTTCCTCTGATGAACTCCTTGGTTGCGTTGGCAGTGTGCGTTTAGGTCATTGTCCTGTTGCATTTTGAAACGCTGCCCAATGAGTCTAGTGACATTTTGATGTACATGTGTAGCCAAGATGCTTCTGGCCACTTCTGAATTTATCCTACTGCTTCCATGACTTCCTCAATAAACATGAGTGAGCCCATTCCAGAGGTAACCATGCATGCCCATGCCATGACACTACCTCCAACATGCTGTACAGATGAGGTGGTATGCATTCCTTTATTTCTCCACACCTTTGTTCTCATCTGTACATAAAGCTCTGTTCTAAAACTGTACTGGCAAATGCTAGTCTGGCAATTCAGTTTTGGGTGCTGATCAGAGGTTTGCATCTTGAGGTGGAGCTTTTGTTGTTATGCTGCCGAAGTCTTCTGCAAATACTACGTTGTGACACTTTCAACTCAGCATTCTAGAGGTTGTTGGTGATTTCACTGACACCTATTTTAGGGTTGTTATCCAGAGCTCTGGTCATTCTTCTGTCATCGGATTGCTGGAGACACTGCTTTTTTCAGGACAGTCCAAACTGTTGATTTATCTATGCCCAACTTTTGTGCCATGGTTCTAATTTAGTTCCTCTTTTATTGTAGCATTCAACTTGCTTGCTTTTCTTTCAAAATCGGCTCCGTATTCGTCATATTGGTGTATGTCCACTGACATCAAATGCAGAGTCCAAAGGCAAAAGCAAAGGAAGTAGAACTGAAGACTACACATTAAAAGCTCTTTATTGTGTGAACAATCGAAGCAACAGGAAACAGCTAATCAATTACATACACCTTTTGAGCCACATGTACAAATACTTATGTTTGCATGATATGGTGGGATGGAAGTCTGAAGAGCTGTTATTCTTTGATAAACATATACTGTGTAGTATGTGTTGAAGCAGCCAGAAATACCATCTGACAGTCTATGCTTTTGCCTCATATTCATCTTTGTATCATATTTGCAAATTACGTGAGTGTCCAGGAAAATACATTTAGATTTTACTGCCCTAATACTAAATCTATGTACAGCTTTAAAAAAATATGTCCTGTTTTTTCCCCCTGGCAGAACAAATTGCATTCTATATCTTTAACCAAAGTGATACAGTATATGACATTGCTAGTCTCGCAGTACATTCATACAAATCTCCAAGAAGGTTATTACGGTAGCTACCTCTATACCAACACAGAAACGCCTCCACAGGGATTTAATTTCAAACCAGCGTACTTCTCCACACCAACTGATGCCAGCTGACCCACCCCATTGAGATAATGACTTTGATTTAATTGGAACTTCTCTGCTCTACCATGCAATTACACATGGGGATAGAGGGATTCATGTTGGAGGTGCAAAAGTAGACTCTTGCTCTCATGCAGGAATAAAAATAAAAGAGGTGATAGTGGGTGTTGGGTGGGGGGGAGTTAGGGGGGCTTTGGAGCTTCCCTCTGTCTCCCTGTTGATCCCGCACATAATTATGATGATGACGATGGTGAGTCACTGAAGAGTCAGTTATATAACAGAAACCCTCAGCCCTCCGTCTCTCCCTCCCTCTCGCTCTCTATCACTCCCCTCTCCTCATCTCTCTTTTCCCTCTCGCTCTCCCCCTTTTCCTGTCTGTTTTTCCCTCCCTCGATCTCTCACCCCCACCGTGCCCAAGAGGGCCTTCCTCTTCAGTGAACAGGTAACACTTTCTTTCACATCGCTGTGCCAATAATAGCAGACAAGCCGAGTCCTGCATCCCCTGCCCTCCTTGTACTGGTCAAGGAAGGAGAGTCTCCTGACTGCCCTTCGTGTCAGAACTAGGCTGCCCATTGGTCAAGCTCCTCTTGTAGTCTGTCAGCTATATTTAGAAGTGTACGAGCCCCATCAGCGATGCCCCCTGGCGAGCAGAGGAGACTCATCTGTCAGCATTATGAACACGTAAACAAGAGCAGTTTATATCCCATGAGCCTGTTTGTGTTCAATGGAGAATACTAGTTTATCCCCCCATTTCTTTGCCAGATCTGTTTTGAATGAGTGCCACTCATTTGGCCTTACAATGAATGACAGAAGAGCTTGGCTAACAAACACAAACAGTTCTGTGTAGGTAAACTGTTATTAACAGTTTAGCAGTTGCTAACAGCTTCCATGCTGGTAACAGTTTGTGATATGCTGCTAACTTGCTAATAGTGTAAAGCTGCTGAAGATCCTCTGTGTTATATTTGTAAGAGGGCCGGGGGGGGGGGGCGTTTAGGAGGACACTGAAGATGTGGTTCAAATGTGAGAGGCGACTCACACTAACAGTAGTTGTTGTGACGACATCTCCAATTGAATTACATTTACATAATATGCAAATATACTATTCTACCTACATTTGTAGTGGAACTGTATCACGCTGACAAAGACTGGCGAAGGACAGAAAACGTGGGAGCCGCTGCTTGCCTTGTCAAAATATTATCTGTTGTTTAGGCCAACAGGGTTAGTTTAGTTTATTTACTGTGTATAGTCATTGTCAAGAACTGATGTTTGATTTCAATGGAAAAAGGCATCAGTAAGCATGATTGTTCACCACTTCTGTTGTTCATAGAGAATTAATTTAGATCTTTGAGTTATGCAGAGTTGTTTAGAAGTAAACTACAGTATTGATTTGACTAGGTAACTTTAGATAAAATGCATAATCCCTGTGCATTTACATTTTGTTAAGTTATACATAGTTGTTTTGTAGATTAGAAATAAATGACAATGCTTTGAATGAATAGACAAATTTCCCCAAAAATATTAAATACCCTCGGATTGAAACAGGTGACAGTATGTGCGAATTGCCAGAATACAACTATACAAGCACACAAGATAATGGACTTTGTAGATGTTTCCATGTGCCAATCATTGTAATCATTTATTTAGATCTTCATGGGTTATACAGGGTTGTTTAGAACTAGACTACAGTTTTGAAAGATTAGGCAGATTCCAAAAAATACAATGTATAACCTCAATGGTGTTTCAAACTTGCTACATTTGGATACAAAATCAGCAATGCTACTATTGAGCCATCACAGACCATGTTCTGCTGAGAAGATTTCAAGGATACAAGAATAAAAAATACATGTATGAATGGATTTTATAGGTCCCTACATGTATGAATTGATTTAATAGGTCTCTACATGTATGAATTGATTAATCTAGTTCCAACACAAACTTTGTCAAACTAATACAGTTGTGCTAAAAATTTTGCATACCTCTGGAGAAATGGTGTATCATTTTTAAAGAAAACATGAGTGAGCAGGCACTCATGTTTTCTTTTTTTTTCTCATAGGATTCATATTCAACTATAGGTCATAGCAGAATCACACAATCATAAAACAAAACAAGACAACAAAGAAAATAATGAAATTACCCCTGTTCAAAATTCTGCATACTCTCAGTTCTCAATACAGTGTATTGCCCATTTAGCAGCAATGACAGCGTGAAGTCATTTGTGGTAGTTTGAGGCCCCAAATTCTTGCAGGTGGTGTAGCTGCCCATTCGTCTTGGCAAAATGTCTCCAGGTCATGCAAAGTCTTTGGTCATCTTGCATAAACTGCACGTTTGAGATCTCCCCAGTGGCTTGACAATATTCAGGTCAGGAGACTGTGATGGCCACCCCAGAATCTTCACCTTTTGCTGCTGTAACTACTGGAAGGTCAACTTAACCTTGTACTTAGGGTCATTGTAGTACTGGAATGTCCAAGAGCGTCCCATGCGCAGCTTTCATGCAGAAGAATGCAAATTGACTTTAGAGATCACAAACCCTCAAAACATCAGTAAGCCACCACCATGCTTCACATTCAGGATGGTATTATTTTCACTATAGGCCTTGTTGACCCCTCTCCAAACATAGGTTGTCACCATAAAGCTCTATTTTGGTCTTGTCACTCTAAATAACAGTGTGCCAGAAGCTGTGAGGCATGTCAAGGTGTTGTCGGGCATATTGTTACCAGGCTTTTTTGTGACACTGGCGCCATAAAGGCTTCTTTCTGGCAATTTGACGATGCAGCTAATTTTGTTCAAGTATCATCTTGGTTTGCTCCTTGAAACAACCACGCCGTCTTTTTCCGGAGTGGATTGTATGTCTCCCAAGGTTATTTGTGGGTTTTTCTTTGTATCCCAAACAATTGTTCTGGCAACTTTGGCTGACATCTTTCTCGGTCTACCTGAACTTTGCTCGGTATCAAGAGGGCCCTGAGTCTACCTTTTCTTAACAAGTGTTTGAACAGTACTTATTGGCATTTGCCAGGCTTTAGATATCTTTTCATATCCATTTCCAACTTTATGCAGTTACAGTACCATATTACGCAGGTCTTTTGACAGTTCTTTTCTGCTTCCCATTGCTCAGTATCTAGCCTGCTCAGTGCATCCACATGAGAGCTAACAAACTCATTTACTATTTCTACACAGACACTAATTGCTATTTAAAATGCCACAGGTGTGGGAAATTAACCTTTAATTGCCATTTTAACCTGTGTGTGTCACCTTGTGTGTCTGTAACGAGGCCAAACAGTCAAGGGTATGTACACTTTTGAACAGGGCCATTTGGGTGATTTCTGTTTTCAGTATAGTTTACAAAGGAGCCAAAGAACTGTGTGATGATTAATGGCTTCATAAGAGTAATAGTCTGATTTTTTTGCATATCAGTCAAATTGTCAAAATCAATGCAGAAATTTCACAATTTCTGCCAGGGTTTGCAAAGGTATGAGCACAACTGTATTCAAACATGAATGTTCACACAGCAATCATATATACATGATGGAAGATAGCGATAAGACCTACAGTAGCCAAAGCAATACGATATTTCAGAGAACAAGTGTTTGCTCAAATCTAGAAACATTACATTTTAAGGTCAGTATTAATGTAATTCATGATCAAGTCTTTATTGTTCCAGCGCCCAATTAACTATCACTCAGTCTTTGATGGAGTGCACTCCTTTAAAAATTTTACACCGAGTGCACATTGCCACCAATTGACAGTTAAAATCTCTCCTAGCCATCTCTGAAGTTACACACTGCAACACATTGTATTTAACCTGCAGATATCCATGGGGGTGCTAACTTACATTTTACTTAATTCCTATTTTTTATACATTCCTGACAAAAATAAGTCATTCATATAAATGAACTATCATAGTTAAAAAATATATCAGTATTGTTGCTGGTTCTTGCACTATTAGATGATCTTGTACACAAAATGTACACAAAATGGGGAACACACTTTTTTACAGGCTGAAGTTATACAAAGGCTCTGGAGTGCATCTTCAAGCAAAACATCATAAGATATTTAAAAGTAATTGCTATCAAAACTTTACAGTTGATAATACATACATTTTCACTCCAATCCTGTTGTCTCACTCTTTGTCTGTTTTGTCTATCTCTCTCCCTGTCTGTCACTTTCTCTCTTCCCTCTCTCATATTTCTTTCAAATCAAAGGAGCTTCATTGGCATGCAAAAAAGTCTGCCTCATATGCAGAACAACAGGCTGAAAGTCTGAAGTGAAGTGTTGTTGACATCCTGGTTAGAACAGCCAGTTCTAGACTTCACTGCTGCTACTGGCAACAATCTCTCACTATTTCCCTCATCTCTCCCATGTCTGAAACTATGACGCATTGTCTGATTTCCAAAAGGGCTCTAAGCCCCTATGTATTGCTGCAAAAATAGGGCACTAAATAGGGAATTAGGGGCCTGTTGGGCTGAGATATCAACATTAACAGGACTATACATTATCCTGTAGGCTGTGTGTCGATATAGTTACACCCAACAAAAATATCTGATTTCCAAATGGAAGAAATTGATTGGGTTATTCACTACCAAACAGATTGGGCAACAATTACTATTAACAGCACAACAATCATTTTAGAGTTTAAACAATTACTTCCATTGTACACCTTTTACCATGGCTTACTTCACATTCCTAAAAGATAAATTTAGCACAAAGATTATAACAAAGTCAATGCAGTTTACATTGTGTTAATGCAGAAGTTTTCATCTATCATATTTAAAAAAGTCCTGTTTTTTATACACACTTTATGTAATCTGGTTTTAAATGTTTATACTCAAGTAACTAAGCAGATGCTCCTGTCCAGGGCAGAAGTAGATATTGAATACATATTAATATACACTGTATGTACAGTATATATTTTTGTCTAATAGGAATTTAGCGTTGGCTGTGCCTTACACATGAAATCCTGGCTTTTTAGAGCATGTAGATAACTCTCTGCTATAGGTCGGCCTCATTCACAACGGTGGAACACCTGCTAATGACTTATTATTCATCCTTTTTTTTTGTCTTAAATAATACAGCACCTCCAGGACATGTGATGGGATGCTAACTTTGTCTCAGAGTAGTGCGTGCCTGGTCTGTGTCTGATAATAGCTGCTGAATAGGAGTGAGTCACGTGTCAATGGTCAAAAGCAGTGGACTCATTACAGGATAGCATGTAAGAAAGATAAAGGCTGAGGTTGTAGATATCTACTCCCATGTGGGTTATTACCTCTCAAACTAACTCAGGCCAACATTACTACTTTACAGTTTTTCCCAATTGTTAAAACACAAAATGCTAAATTTGGGATCACGCCATCGATTGGGGTCGGGCCACATCACCTCTTCCATCACAGGCGATGTTCTCCCTCGCCAGGCAACGGGGAAAATATCGCTGGGTGTGGCATATCCACCCGTGGAATGACCCCACCTCGATGTCTCTGTATGCCTCCTCCATTGCTCGCAGGAACAGCGTGCGTGCATGTGGTAGGCAGTCATAGACCTTCCAACGCCATGCTGAAAATAATTCCTCGATCATGTTAAGGAATGGGGAATAAGTGGGCAGGTACAGCACCGTGAAATGGTTGTGGTTGGCGAACCAGTCCCGGACCAGAGCAACCCGGTGGAAACTGACATTATGGGGCGCAGATGGCTCAGTGGGTAGGGAGTCAGACTTGTAGTCAGAAGGTTGCCAGTTCGATTCCCGACTGAGCCAAATGTCGTTGTGTCCTTGGGCAAGACACTTTACCCTAATTGCTCCCAGGTCGTTGCTGTAAATAAGAAACTGTTCTTAGTCAACTTACCTGGTTAAATAAAGGTAAAAAAAAAAAAAAAAAAAAAAAAAAAAAATTATCCCAGATGACAACGAACATGGCCTACCTTGGTCAGTCCAGTGTGACTCTGGCATGTAGTGCATCTAAAAATGTTAGTTTGTGTGCAGTGTTGTATAGGGACCCAGGGTGGCATGGTGATTGAGGACCCCCTGACCACTAATGGCGGCACACATGGGGATGTTGTCCCCGCGCTGCACGGGGACATTCACAATTGCCCTTTGGCTGATGATGTTTCAGCCATGATGTCTGGTTTTTGCCAGATTCTTCCTCCACTCCCTCTTCCCCATCACTTCCTCATTCTCCTCTCCCTCTTTCCTTGTCTCTTCCTCGCTCTCCTCTCCCTCTTCCCTGTCTCTTCCTCATTCTCCTCTCCCCCGTCTCTTCCTCGTTCTCCTCTCCCTCTTCCCTCGTCTCTTCCTCATTCTCCTCTCCCTCTTCCCGTCTCTTCCCGTCTCTTCCTCATCTTCTCCTTCCCATTGGTCCTTCAGCCTCCATATTCACAATTGTCTCATGACAGGTGCTCATACCTGAGTTCTATGTATAGTGCTGCATATGTGACTGATTGGTGTTCAATTACCGGTTAAGTGTTTTACTGTCTGTGCGGGGGTGTTGCTAATGTCATGTGTGTTTTGACTATTGAATTGACGTGCTGACTGCATAGTGTTTCATCATTGGCCAACGTGTGTTACATGCAACACTGTGTGCAGTGTTTTGCAACGTGTGTTGCAGAATTGTTTATTGTGTGTTGCAGAACGGTGCCATGCCGACATGGTTTTTTATTCGTTTGGTGCCTGTGTGTACGAGATGCATGCAAACTGTACAGCTTCGACGCTTTGGTCTGGACATTCACATTTAGTATTTTAGCAATCAGGAAAAACTTTAATAACAGTGTTTAGCATCAGCAAGTCATGAATGACACAACCCCATTACCAACAAATAATATGACAATATCAATAAAAACACCCACTGGGAGCTTATTGATGACTCCTGTGAGGTGTTCCAGAAAGTTGTATTAACAAATGAAAGATTCCATAAACATATCGTTTCTGCTAACCAGATGATGACGTTTTGGAATTCTTGGTTACAGACATCTGCCTCTCATTTAAGTAGTTGAGCAACTTGTTTGACTCGAAAAGTAGCACAGGCTTGCAACCGTCAGTAAATGATTCATATGATTCAATATTAGTCACAGTTTGGAAATGTGGCTCTTGAGCTCATGCATTTGTGCAGTTTTTCACATTTAGATTAGATGATTAGATTAGATTACAAAACTTTGTCCACTCAGTGTGGAAATTTGTCTTTGGCACACCAGAACAGATAGAAGACAACAGACATCCCACCACCATCAATACACACTACCTCCGTATCATTAAACAAGTCATTAAAACATGAAAGCACAATTCCATGGTGTATTCCAGATGCCATTGTGCTTCTTTAGGAATGTAAAATGCTGATGTCACTTGGAATAAAATATTTTTTGGAGGCCTATGGCATACTGAACCACCTCTCAGAAGGGAATTTCTGAAACTGTGGAAATAAAGGGTGGGAGGGGTCACTAACAACAGTCCAAGCTTTCCTCTGTGTTAATCGCAGTTCTTAATACTCAAATCTTAATTCATCAAATCTCTTCACACTGTTCTCTTTATGGACATAACATTTGTCACATGCACCAAAATGCATTCTAACTTGCAACACTAGTAGTAACACTTGTAGTAACACTAGTTCAGCGAGAAAGCGCCACGATTAAGATTAACAATGCTTTAATAATATATAATACATAATGACATAACACATACTATGCCTTGATTCTTCAGCAAATGGTTTTGTACCTTAGGGCAACCACGCAGAAAACAGTAACACAGTGTAAATGCATTGCTTCTGTTCACAACATGTAACGCAGTGATGAAATAACAATAATGTTGATCGATGAGCCTGGTATGCAGTTCCAAACCCTGAGGAACCATACAACATAGAACCAGAACATAACCCATACCGAACCAACTGGTGAAGCAGGGGAGTGCGGGAGGCTGCACTGAAGAAGAGTAATCTTACGCAGATATACGCTGCGTAATGAACATGTGACCACTGCACGCTTATTAATAGAGTTGTTCCGATTCCGATACCAGTATCGAAAATGACTCCGATACTGCCGCAAATGCTGGCATCGGTATCGGCGAGTAGTGGAATCCAGGCACCGATCCGATATCACGTAATTTATTAGAAATAGGAATCTATTTACTGATTAGCTCTGTTAGCTCTGAAACAGTTCTTCTTCGCCACTCTTAAAACAATTGCGCTGTGCTGCCATCGGCAGCTGCTGTTTTAGAGGGGCGAAGAAGAATTGATCACCTGACGCCATCGGTAAAATAAGCTAACATTAGCGCATCATGTCCGCGATTTGGCAGTACTCAAGTACTTTGGATGTACCCACCAGTAAGACGGCGATATGCAACATATACAAACAATTTCGAGGGGTGGCACGAGTGTTGCATATTTAAACACCAGCAAGTTAATCAAATATTTTAAGATGCATCACGCTAAAGAGCATGACGAATTTACCAAAGCTAAGGGGAAAAAATAAGGACGAATTGCAGCAGCCATCTCTGGAAATTGCCTTCAAACTACAAAATAAATTTCCCAAAAGACAGGCAAAAAGCAACAAAGTTAACCGACAAAATCTTGGAGTTTATTGTCTTGGATGACCAACCCCTGTCTGTTGTCAGAAATGTGGGATTTCACCGTTTAATGGAGCCTTTGGAGAGCCAAGGTACTGTTTGCCAGGTTGTAGAAGACCCAGTTAAAACATATATATTTAACATGCATTTTGTATAATGTGAATACATGTAATTATGTGACTATAATTTATGTCTAAATGTATTGTAATGTACAATGTAAAGTGACATTGAGCTATGGAAAGGCGCATATACATAAAACTTCTTCTTGTAAATAGATCTCAGACACTGTGCTACCAAAAATATACGAGACAGTTAAGGAACACATTTCATATATGCTGAAAGACTTGCATGCAATTAGGCTTTACCACAGACATTTGGAGCTCCGACGTGTGCCCCATGTATTTGCTGAGTGCGGTGCTTACCACAATGATAATCATATCACAGTCATGCAGGCATAGTATGATCTTTTTCTTTTTTTAACACACTGGTATCGGTACTGGGTATCGGCCGATACCCACAGTACAAGTATCGGATCGGTATCTGTAGGGAAAAAATGGTATCGGAACATCTCTACTTATTAAGTATGTATAGTACAGGAATTCATTATAAATGCTTCAATATGTTTTAGTTTTTCCATTTTTCTACATAGAATAATTCCAAAATATCCAAAAGTACTGTAATTCCTCTGCCTTTGACCACAAGTTCTCCACATCACACTACAGTATGTCCTATCAATATACTGGGAAAGGTCCTCTGTGATCTTTTCTCTTTATGACCCATCCCCTGGGAATCGTCAGCAGATAACTTCAGACATTCAGCATTCATTGCATCCAGGAGGTCATCTGATCATGTGGACGGTTGTAATAAACTTTTCAACTCCATGAGGAAAATCATTTCACTATGAGGTTGAGGAATTTGGGAGGGTAAGTGACACCATCCTGGGATAGGCTGCAAACAAGTCTGTGATTACAAGGGAGTGGCGAAATTCCACATTGTCCCATACAGTTGCAAATGTTGGAATTTTGCTTCACTTGCCCTCTTTCCTCATCTGGCACACATTCCATTGTAGAGAGTCAGGTAGCTCAGTGTGTATGGACTCAGACTTGTAATTGGAGTGTGCTAAATTTAACTTTGACCTAAGATGCTCTAGGAGTTGTCCCTTCACTTACTGTAAGTCGCTCTGGATGGCAGGGAACTCCCAACAAATATGTGACTTTTATGGTTTGCTAATGTAGGGGAAGTTCCATTGACAGAGCAGTCAATCAAACCTGAGCTATAGGGTGACGTCTAATGAATTTGCAGAGCGAGTACAACCTCTAAACACAGGAGAACAAGAGAGAAAATATGAACCTGAATTCTTTCCATTCTGGAGAAATTCAGCTCTTTCTCCGGCTACAAGCTAAATCTCCCCCCAAAAAAAAGTGTTTCCCAATCAATCCAGCCGCATTATTGCTTCAGCAGACAGATCTGCCCTTTCAACTCAGGGCGTTTTCACACCTACCTCATTTGGTCTGGACTTTCTGACTTTTCAGTTTGGTCCGAACCAAAATTGCAGGTGAGAAAGGTACCTCGGACCACGGTCCGGATCAAAAGACCAAATTTTGGTCCGATCAAAAAGATGGTCTCGGTTTGGACCAAACTGAACCATGGTTTGGTTCGTTTGCAGTATGAAAACACTTTTTGGATGGTTTGGAATTTCCGATCAATTACAGGAAGTAAGAAGAACAAACTCAGAAAAAAATGCTAGAAAAAGCAAAAATGAATCGTGGAAGTACGTGGAGAGAGGAGATTTAGATATTTAATTTAAATTTGGTCAGACAAAATCATTAAAATACATTTCTCGCGAGTACAGGGCTTATGGTTTGTGCTGTGCTTGCAGTTTGTGCTGACGTTGATGCTGCTGGTAGTAATACCATAACGCAATCAGGTTTTACTCATTCATTTGTTCATTCATTTTCATTCATATGGAAAAAGACAAAACAACACACACCCCGTCTACTTCACCAATCAAAGGGAGAAGCAACACATGTATGTGGTAACAACACACAGTAGGTATGTCATGGAAAGATATTTAGTGCGCTAGCAATATCACTATGTGAAACCAAAAAGAACGGGATCACCTGTATACAATATAATTAAACACAAACGTTGGTTTGGACCTTGGTCTGGACTTTTAGGTGTGAAAACGCCCTTTATCAGTTGGGCTTTAAATACCTAGGAGTGAATGTTACTCTCTCAATGCCGGCTCTCCTTTTAGCTAACTTTCCCCCCTTCTCGCCCAGATGAAGGCGGATTTTAAGAGGTGGGGTTAATTTACCTCTCTCCCTCATAGGGAAAATAAATGCTGTTAAAATGAATAGCTTGCCCAAATTTATGTACCTTTTCCAATCCATCCCTTTGTTCTTACCTATGTCCTTTTTCACAACAATTAATCAAGCGGTCTCCTCTTTCATTTGGGCTGGAAAGACACCAAGAATCAGCAGGTTTTTACTTCAGCGATGTAAACTCAGTTTAAGTCTTTCCTACACCTCCTCCTCTCTCCCTGCTTTACTATGCTCCGCTCTCCACACATCTCATTAACGTTTTTCAGACAACCCTGTAGTACTTTTCACACTCAAAATCTGGTACCAGTTTCGGCGCCACTTTAAGTTCTCCACTGCGTCCATTTTAGGCCCTATTAATAACAACCACATATTTACACCATCTATGGTCGACAGTGCTTTTACTCTCTGGGATAAAAATGGTATTAAAACTTTTAAGGATCTTTATGAAAATTGAGTCTAGAATTCTCGAGCTTTCCCAACCTGGCGGTTAAACACGCTTTTCCTCCATCTAATTTCTTCCGATATCTGCAGATGAGACATTTTGTCTCTTCCAAATTTGTTGGCTTCCCTATATTACCTACCCAGACCTGGAATGAGCTATTGAATTTTTTACCTCAACAGAAATCTGCAATTTCACTAATCTATTCCTGGGTTATGTCCTGCGATAAACACACACTTGCGTCAGACTTGCAATTATTCAGTTTAAGGTGACCAACAGAGTTCATTATTCTTAATCCAGATTGTCCAGAATGTATTCTACAGTGATGGATGTGTGTGACAGATGTCATTCCTCCCCATGTAACCTCTACCATATGTTTTTTACCTGCTCAAAATTGAGCTATTACTGGACCTTTGTATTCCATACCCTTTCAGAAGCACTTAAAATCAGTATAAATCCATGCCTCTTGATAGCGGTGTTCGGAGTCCCAGGGGACTCCCTCTCCCTGAATTATAAAAATGCAGATATCATTGCTTTTACTACACTAATAGCCAGACGTAGGATTTTGCTGCTGTGGAAGTCCGCTCATGGATAGTCCGCTCATGGGGATGGATAGCCGGGTAGGCTGGATTCTGGGTCGGGATTATGTTGGGGGGGACTAAACTTGTACAAATTTTATTGATATATATGTTGCTGGACAAAATATCTGTTACTCTTTTTCTGTCAATCATTATAAATAAATAAATAAATAAAAGAAAATATGAACCTAGACACTGCAGGGAAATTAACTAAGTCCTGAGCGGGGGACCCGTTTTTAAATCTAGGGCGCCTATATTCACATTCTTTAGAACCTAGAGGCCTAAATAGTTGTAAATATCGCCTAAAATCACAGAAAACATCTTTAACTAACATTCACTTTTCTATCTCTGGCTGGGACTGTTTACAAAAAAGTAGTAATTCCAAACATGTTTTCTTTTGTATAGATGGTATATATTTATTCGCAATACCTATTATTCTGCAAATATAGCATATTGAAATTATTATTTTTTGTGTTATTTTCGGTTTTAAACTTAAAGGTACAGTACACTGTGTAGGAATTTCTCCCATCTAGCGGTGAAATAGTATTTTGCATTCAAACGAATAGTGGTCTCTAGGGCCTCGCTTTTTCAAATGTGTGTTGCAACTACGGTAGCCGTTATGTACTAAGAAGCTATGACAACATGTCTTCCAATAGCGCTTTTACGAGTTAATTTCGGTTGATGAGGTTTGTTATTTCACACAAACTGCCAACTGCATTGAATTATTAGTGTGAGCATGTATAAGTAATTACTCCTCGAGCAAGATGGTGAGTTATGTTGCCATGTTTATGTTCATTGTGCGGTCATACAGTACAATATATGATAAATAACCGTAAATGTCAGAAAACATAAAACTTGAAGTAGCCTTTGGTGTGCAAGCAATATATGCTCTATCAAAATGGATCAAACTTCTAGGCTACAACACATCTTACAACCTTGTTTTTAGCACCTTCTCCACTTTACACTACTCAATAGCCAACCCATTCCCCATTCGCGGGTGGAAGAATAAATTAGCATGAATAAGGAAAATAGAAATGTCCCTTCAGACAAAAATAATATTTCAACTTGATGGCAGGCGTAAGACCATCATGAAAAGTAGGCTACTGATGGAGGTAGCTAGTGGGCATGAAATGCAGCCCTTTTTCCATCAAACATTTACCCTCATTTTTTAATTTGCCGGTTACGTTGCCTTTTTAAATACCTGTTTCACTTTTTTGGCGACAAGAATTCCTTCTCCTGTGGCTCAGCATAAGTATGATCATCCAATTTGAAGTAAAGTGAGGTGCAGGCTTTCAAATTTGCCAGGGCAGTGACAAGTGCCTCTCACTGATCTCCTCAGTATCAGATGGTTTCAGTTACGTGATCCTGGCTATGAACAAAAACCTGTTGTGGGTTAGCTAGACAGGTAGGCTAGTGCTATATGTCCCTCTCTCCAATTATAGTTTTTCAAAATGACGGAACGACATGCAAGTCTCCTTGGACTAGCCCGTCCAATTTAAATACATATAAGAAATTATTCACTTACTAGGATAAGTCAGATCATTGGCAGAGGTAATTTTACACCAATGAGGACATATTTATGAATAAAGACAATGAATTCAAAATATAGGCACCCCTGGAAAAACAGTATAACTTCAGTTCATTGTGACCCTAAATATTATATTTTGTGGTTTTGTGTCTCGGTCGCTCCCAAGTTTAACTCTGTGTTAAATTATGGTTGTCCCTCGGACTGTTAAGTCACTTTCAGTATCCAATGGATCGCCTTATTTTCTATCAACTATACACAGCCAGCTTCACTTCTCTCATTACTAGATGTATTTGGTTTCTGGTTTGTGTATAGGGCCTTGTTGTTTATTGTCATTGTGCTGTTTGTTAGATATAGCTGTTCCATATATTTGTATGTGTTGCATGTAGATCAGATTTGACTCATTGCAGTCCATATATTTTGTGCAGTGTTGTTTCAGTATTAAACACCGTTTTCATTTCCCACTACTTCGCACCTGTCTCCATTTCTCCATGCAACATCGACAACTGATACATTTTGATATGGTAGGAATATTAGATAGCACCACTACTGTGCTTCGGAAGGGTCTCTGTCAACTGAACACCTTTGCTTTTTGTTAAAAAATGCCTTCTGCAATTATAAATCTTGTTGTCCCCTGCTGGTTGTCTGTTCTACCTCATTAATTGCATACACCAGAGGCCTATATTAGGTAGCATATTCAACATGCCCAGGATTTCTTTTGGGTAGCTGGTTTGACTAAACCTACCAATAAGTGAAGTCATTACGGTGGTTATCAATTTGTTAAATCCGACCCAGGTTTTTCCAATCTAGCGTTGAGCGCCTTCACAAAAAAGGGGCGGTGTGCACCATATGACCAATCGCAGACATGGACAAGTCTACCAGCCGCATATTTCACTGAGAAATATGAAGAATATAAAACGTATAATCCGGGCGTAAATAAACACAGTTGCTGCTGCCAAAAGCAGGAAGGAAGCTGGCAAAAAATTTGCAGACTGCGTAAATGTGTCAGTTATCTCTGCCCCATCATTAATGCACAATGTGTATTCCATTAAACCAGTGTGTTGATTAGATGACTGCTGATCTCCTGTAAGACAATTGCCGCTGTATTCTTTCAGTTGAAACCTTGGAAGTGTCAAGGCGTTCTTAGGAGCAAATAAACAAATGTACAGGATGTGTGTAAATTAATCAAAGTTAAAATACTGGGTTGTTCAACAAATGTATGTAAGTACTGTTGGAGTAAATAGGATATGTATGTACTTTCTCTCTACAGTAAAAGGGTTTACATTGATGCATCTTAGGTTCTCCACATCACCCACAGCATACATGAAACTACCTGTAGCAAACAAAGCAACGAAATACACTCACATAAAGGATTATTAGGAACACCCGTTCAATTTCTCCTTATGGAACGATCTACTCAACCAATCACATGGCAGTTTCTTCACTGCATTTAGGGGTGTGGTCCTGGTCAAGACAATCTCCTGAACTCCAAACTGAATGTCAGAATGGGAAAGAAAGGTGATTTAAGCAATTTTGAGCATGGCATGTTTGTTGGTGCCAGACAGGCCGGTCTGAGTATTTCACAGTCTGCTCAGTTACTGGGATTTTCACGCACAACCATTTCTAGGGTTTACAAAGAATGGTGTGAAATATGAAAAATATCCAGTATGTAGCAGTCCTGTGGGCGAAAATGCCTTGTTGATGCTAGAGGTCAGAGGAGAATGGGCCGACTGCTTCAAGCTGATAGAAGGGCAACTTTGACTGAAATAAACACTTGTTACAACCGAGGTATGCAGCAAAGCATTTGTGAAGCCACAACACGCACAACCTTGAGGCAGATGGGCTACAACAGCAGAAGACCCCACCGGGTACCACTCATGTCCACTACAAATAGGAAAAAGAGGCTACAATTTGCAAGAGTACACCAAAATTGGACAGTTGAAGACTGGAAAAATGTTGCCTGGTCTGATGAGTCTCGATTTCTGTTGAGACATTCAGATGGTAGAGTCAGAATTTGGCGTAAACAGAATGAGAACATGGATCCATCATGCCTTGTTACCACTGTGAGGCTGGGGGTGGTGGTGTTATGGTTTGGAGGATATTTTCTTGGCACACTTTAGGCCCCTTGATGCCATTTGGGCATCGTTTAAATGCCACGGCCTACCTGAGCATTGTTTCTGACCATGTCCATCCCTTTATGGCCACCATGTACCTATCCTCTGACGGCTACTTCCAGCAGGATAATGCACCATGTCACAAAGCTCGAATCATTTCAAATTGGTTTCTTGAACATGACAATGAGTTCACTGTACTAAAATGGCCCCCACAGTCAGTAGATCTCAACCCAATAGAGCATCTTTGGGATGTGATGGAACGGGAGCTTCATGCCCTGCAAAAATTCCCACAAATCTCCATCAACTGCAAGATGCTATCCTATCAATATGGGCCAACATTTCTAAAGAATGCTTTCAGCACCTTGTTGAATCAATGCCACGTAGAATTAAGGCAGTTCTGAAGGCGAAATGGGGTCAAACACAGTATTAGTATGGTGTTCCTAATAATCCTTTAGGTGAGTGTACATACAGTCTGTGGAACTGTAAAGCGCAAAACTTTGATGGATTGCACTGGCAACATACGGCTCAAAAAGCTGACAGAGATATGCAAGTCCCTTGACTAAGAGTTTATAACTTTCATAAAAATACTCAAAGTAAATCCTACTGGGCTTTGTCTGTCTCCAAATATTCATGTTTTCTTAGAGACCCTCTCACTATCTACCCACTGAGCTCCTGAATCTTCTAAGAAAAAATATGCCATTTTCAATTGAGAATTGATTGTTCAGTAGGCGGTGCTTTTATTGCAGTTGATCTGTTATCTGGACTTTAACATGCATGGTAGGTGTGTAGCATATTTTACTATGGCGATGTAAGTAAGTAAGTAAGTACATTTTATTTATAAAGCAATCTAACACAGCAAGGCTGACCAAGGTGCTGAACAGAAGCATAGAGACACCATAGAATACATAGTAAAAACAAAAAACTATCAGTAAAAAAAAAAACATATTATCACTCAAGAGGTAGTGGGAAATGCTAATGCATATAAGTGTGTTTTAAGCTTGGATTTAAAAAAACGTCAATGAATGTAACCGGTAACAAGTGAACCACTTTTGTGACACTGAAAACCATGGTTTCAACCTGAAGTTAGCTAGCTAATCCCAAATCCTACTTTGTAGTATAGGCCTCTGGTGCCAGATTTGAGCATAATGGACATAGAGTATATGTTTCTCAGAAGGAATAGTAAAACATTTGCCAGCACAAATAATACAATATTGACAGACAATTGTGTGAAGTGGCATAAATCTAATATCTAATTGGCCTAGCAAGAATGATTTGAAAAACTTCTTAGGCTTTTCATTGAACAAATCTTTTGCAACATGTCACAACTGCAGTGGTCTGCCTATTCTACAGCATATACAGTACACTACATAAATAATGGCACAGCAATGACAAGATTGACTTTGCTAAAAACGTAAGCCATATGGAAATATGATTCAAAGAATAATATGAGGCAAGAGTTTGTTAAAATACAGAATAACAGCACATTGAATGTTCCATACCCCCATTTCATGGCAGAATAAATATTGGGACATTCAACGCAAAGAAATTGTATAAAAAAGTATAAAAGCTAGAATTTAATTGCACATCCCTTCTAAGCAATACAAGCAGTGAGTTTGACACCCATTGACATGACTTAACTGTTGGTATTTTCTTTCAAGATGATTTTATCAAGCCTTTACAGTAGACTTTTTTGCAATTTAAATCCATTTTTATTTAATTTTAATATGATGATTTAAATAAAAAAAATCCCTGATGAGCTCCTAGGTCACATTAGAAATGTGTTCTGGGTCATTGTCCTTTTGCAGTGTGAAGCACCACCCAATGAGTCTGGTGGCAAGATGCTTATTTACACTTCTGAAGGCATTATGCTGCTGCCATCATTCGTTACATCGTCAATAAAGAAGAGTGAGTCTTTTCCAGGTGCAGCCATGTATGCCCATTGCATGCCCATGCCATGATACTACCTTCACCATGCTTCACGGATGAGGTGGTATGCTTTGGATCATCTGCCATTCCATTTGTTCTCCACACTTTTGCTTTCACATCACTTAGGTAAATGTTAATCTCCATCTCATCTGATATATAACTGTTCCAATACTGTACTGGCTGATCTATGGACTTTTTAGCAAATTGATTGTATTTCCTGTTATGGATAGCTTGATGACCAGGGTATGCGAGAAAGGCAATATAAATATATTTAATGACAGGCACTCTTTTTATCACTCATTAAGTTGTCTTTCCATATTGTTTAGCATCGCCCACATTGTCAGATTTGTGAAGCACAATAGATCGCTTGAATGCCAATCATAGCTATATGGAATTGAGTTACATTGACTACCTCTTTAGTAAATTGTGCAGATACATGTTTGAATATGCAGAAGAATCATAATTTTAAAACATGTACAATTTTTGTATTGATTAAAACTAGGTCTGATGTCAATAAATGTTCTGCAAAGTAACAGGCAGAAAACCTCTGTCTTTATTCACCAGGCCAAGATTAATATAGCACGGTTGCTTCAGAGCATATGTTGCTATGGTTTTTAATCAGGCAAGTTGTCTTTCCAGAACTGGAAATCCCCAGTTTACTCATACTAGTTTGACAATTTGCTGAAATCAACTAATCAGTTTTAAAAAAAATGCATAATGGGGTGGTAAATGATGTTGTCAGTAATATGGCTTTTAGTGACATAATGTGTGAGAGATACACTTTCCAAATACCTAAATAACTGTTTAGAGTAGCTGATGTATTTAAGTGTGCTGATGCTACAGTGTGGTCTGACCAGTTTGTAGACACACCTCAGGTTGTGTCAGTCCTGAGTCACAGACACACAGAGTCTCTCCATACAGCTCATAGTAACTCAAAACCTAACCTTGTCCCCCGGCTAGTGTGCACAGCCCATACAGTATATGCCTAACACAACAAACAATTTGGCCTTTGTAGGTGTGACCATATTCTTCTATGGATACATACTGAGTATGTTGTTTGTCTTCTTTTGATTTTAGCTGAAATACTACTGTACATGACTTGGTTTCAAATAGAGCTGAATTTCTGACATTTGATAATGTTAACAAACACTTGCACATTCCATCTGGTCTGGCCTGAGTCAGCCACTTTATTTTACATGAACAGAGATATCAGTTACTGTACTAACAATCTCTTTCAAGTTTTAATAAAGCAGCAACTGCCTTGTTTCTCCCCAAATCATTGCTAAATTGAGAAACCTCAGCTGCCCTGTACACTCAGCTGTCCAATCAAATGATTGATTCCTTTGTACACAAGACATGAGGGAGGAGGTTTTGTGGGAGATTATTTGGTATGCTAAAGAGTGCAGCCACTGTACTGTATGTCCCTCTGGATTGCAATTATAATTTTAGTAATTTAGCAGATGCTGTAGGTCAGAAATGTCTGCCACCATTGTGTCAAAAGTGGGGAACGAATAAAGAAGTTGAGTATCATCCAATGATAGAGTGAAGAGGAATAGGATGAAGCCAGGGAGAACCCAGTAGTTAGAAACATTGGAGGACACATATCCACTACACCTCACCTGGTTGGAGCAGCCAGCCAGGAAGGACCTAAGAAGCCTATCCTTGACAGGATGATCTGACTTCTCAATGTCAAGGCAACAGACATCTCGTGGAACTTGATCAAAGTGAGCGAGCGTCAGCTTGAGCCTCTGTAAAAAAAGAGCAGCCTCGTTTGAGCGACTCCATCTCGAAGCTTAACCAGTTTACATTCGAGGTCATCATTCTGAGAGGAACACGGGGTCATGCCGCATGGCCTATAGTTTTTGTCTTTCTACAGAGGGGGTTCTTGAGGAGGGGGATGTCACATTTAGAAGGCAAACAATGGACAGAGATAAGTTGATGAAGAAAGCGAGCAATAGGAGAAGGTGTTTAGAGAAAAGAGAAATGGGTGTGGTTGATGGAGCATGTTGTTGGTCAACCGGACATCAATTCTTGCCAGATTTAATCTGGAGACACTGGAAAAGGAGGTTAACGTCGATGAGTTTGTGTGTGAAGGACCAGTGGAATTAAAAAGTGTCTGCAGTTCGGAAGTGTTTCACAAAGTCAAAGTGGGATGACTGATTGGGAGGGGTAGGGGATTAGGAGAGCAGATAAGGTGGCAAGTATTTTCTAAGGGTTAGAGGACAAAGCTTAACATTTGTAGTGATCGAAAGTGGCATTCTATTTATTTATTCATTTAGCAATGGATAGAAATGAGGAGACAAACTTTCTTCCTCCATTTTCTCAGCTGCCTGCAGCACTTTTCTGTGAGCTTGCAATGAGTCACTTGACTACACGGAAGCAGAGGATGGCCGAGCTGGCCGGGAGGCGAGAGGACAGTAAGTCATAGGATGCAAAGAGAGAGGAGCATCGTTTTTGAGGAAACAGAAAAGGATTTACCTACCACATTGAAGAGATAAATTTAGAGCTTGGTAGAAAAAAGAGAATGAATATTGCAACAGCTCTCGGCTATCTAGGTAGGGTCTAGGTTGGCTAGGATTGGAAGAGAGGAAACTAGACAGTGAGACAGGAGAGATCAGTGACCTGGGGGAGGGTTGTTGCAGTGAGATTAGTCAAAATAGAGCATTTAGTTAAATGAAGTCAATAACATTGCCTGTCATGTGAGTAGGAGGGGACTGGGAAAGTCTGATGATGACAGAGGAAACTAATTAAAAGACATGGACATAAACCAATCAAAGACAAATGCTGAGATGTTGAAGTCATCTAAATATTTGAGTAGGGAGCCACCTGCAGGAAATGATTGGATCAAGTTGGAATGTTTGTTTAAGGAGTCTCCAGTGGCACCTGGTGGATGATGATAACAATGTCAAGCTAGAATGGAAAAGTGACATTGACAGCATGGAATACAAAAGAGAATAGAGAGTATACCGTTTAGACAGATGAATGAGAGCAAAATCAGCACTTTTGGACTATGTGAACTGGGGTAGTCCATGTCTCTGTCATGTTCAAACATTGAAAGGACTGTAGGGCAGTATAGGCTAAAAATAACTCAACCTTGTTGACAGCATACAAAATGCATTGCCAGAGACCAGGAATCCCACATGGGTTATGTCAGCAGGGAAAACTAGATTAGAGGAGATGGAGCCATGTTGGGGAGCGTCTGTAAAACTGCACAATAGAACACATTGTCTTAGATAACAATGCTGAGTGCAAAATTTGATTGAAAAACAAGTAAATTCAGTACCTAGCAAATGTCTACATAACCCTGACTAATTATCTCATCTTCCTTCAATTCTAAAATAAATCCTGAATCTCTAAATCAAAGATGATGACTTTGGAAATATTTGGTAAGTTTTTATGAATAGTAAAACAACACTGAAATACCATGCTTTTGTAATATTCAACCCCAAACATTTGGTAGACCCACAGTTTGCTGCAACATTAGCTTTATTGGGTACCGAGTCGACCATTCTCTAGGATATTTGTTCATACTTATCGAATGTGCCCAGTTTTAGTGTGAACTGATAATTACCTTATAACGCTAGTTGTGAGGGCATGGATGAAGTAAAAATAAATTGCTATACCACTAACAAGGCTCAAAATAGCACAGCATTTCCACGGTAGCATAATTAGGGTCCCTACATGCAAACCGAAGCATTGAGAACTTCGTAAATGTACAGACAGTTTATTAAAAAGATAGTTTAAAAGACAGTACCGTTCGCGTATACAGGCAGCCGCCATCTTGGGAAAACAGATTCGAGAAGTCCTACCACAAACGCTGTGCTATGTGGGGGGTTGTTTGGCTGGAGGTCAAGGTGCAAGGTCAAGGTGCAAAGGACCCTACAGTTATATTACTCCAAACTATGACTTTAAGGAACACATTTGGAGGGATTTTGGACAATTCCTCTATGTTGATCCTTTCAAGATCCTTCACAATCAGGTTTGCGCTAACAAACTGCCCTCTTCAACTCAGCCCAAAGTTGTCAATTGGATTGAGTTTCCGGCAACTGAGATGGCCATGGCAGAACATTGGACACGGTTTCGGGTCATTGTATTGTTAGAAAGTCCACCTACGGCCAAATCCCAGCCTTCTGGCAGAGGCAACCAGATTATCAGTCATTATCAGCATGAAACTGGGTGGAATTAATTATGCCATCAATCTTGACTAGTGTCCCTGGACCTCTGGAATTAAAACAGACCCAAAACATCACTGACACACTACCATATTTCACCGTGAGTATGAGGTGCCTCTCTACTTCGACAGCAAACATGCCAATGCTGTATCTGACCAAAACGTTCAATTTGGTCTATCTGACCAAAGCACCTTCCACCACACATAATTTAAATGACGTTTGGCAAACTTTAAGCACTTGTGTCTGTGTCTTGGGGTCAGAAAGGGCTTTCTTCTGGCAACCCTTCCAAAAAGGCAGTAAAGGTGGTGTCTGATGGTGCTTTTTGAATCCTGGTGACCCCAAGACACAACCAAGGATTTACAATAATCTTTAAGGGTGCCATTGATTGTGAAACCTTGATTTGGAGGACATTGATTCTTAATTTAATCAAATTATTTTTGTTGGTTCCATTGACACATTCATTAAGTACAGTATTTCTTACATGTTGGTATTTTGAGTTTCCAATATAGTTGGAACAGGGGCAATTTAGGACTAAATGCGATGTGACAAGTCAAAGTCAAAGTCAAAGTTGTTTATTTATCATATGCATTGAATAACATACCACCCTCTGAAGGGCCTTACGATCAGCAGCGGAGCAGCTGCCGTACCAGGCTGTAATGCAGCCTGAGAGGATGCTCTCAATGGTGCACCTGTAGAAGTTTGTTAAAATCCTGACAGACATGCCAAACTTCTTGAGTCTCCTCAGGAAGTATAGGCGCTTTTGGGCAGTTTTTGTTACCGAGATTGTCTGTCTGGAC
>JACXGM010004412.1:24773-38232 GCA_016801145.1 Umbra pygmaea | reverse complement strand
GTAGCCTACGACCCTGCATTTGATCCACCTATTTCCTACACAAAATGTGACAGAACGTGATTAACACTTGCCTTTTATTCACAAGTTTACTCGCCTAGCCATCCTGGCAGCTCCATTCATTTAAAAAAACAGCGTTGCGAATGACTGGCACCTTGGGCGAGCGAAAGAGGAGGGGCGACGACATCAAAAGCATACAAACTATAGCTCTCTCACAATGGCTCTGATACAAACTAATAACAAACCCTATGCAGGATGCTTGAGTTGCTATTAGCAGGTGTTCGCAATGGTGTCCTAAGGGCGGGAAGGGCTGCAGCTACGCCAATCAGAGGCGCGCGCCGGAAGGCGGTAGCCAATTGAGAAAATGCCGCCTCAAATTCGTGTCGCCCTAGGCGGCTGCCTAATCTTGCCTAATAGGCGGGCCGGCCCTGAGTGTTGGTCAGTGACTCTGACGTATAGTGACTTCGACGTACTTAAAATGGTCAAAGGGGCCTCCAACCAAATTTTGCATAGGGCCCCCAAAGGTCTAGGGCCGGCTCTGCTAGTAGCAGTAGTTAGGCAATTACTTCTCAGGATCTCAGGTGAGTGAATACCATGGATTTCTCAGGGCCATGTTGCAAGCAAACCCAAATGTCTCTGGTTTTCAGCTACATTTTATATTTTTGTTGCTAGCCATGCAATGACTCACGATTAACTAGTCACAGCTTGTCATTGCCACCGTATAGTATAGCTAAGAAAACGCTAACGAGCTGGCTACCAGTATGTTGACATACTACTGTCACAAAGCACTTTGTTGTCCACCATCACCATTGTTTCTCACCCCTTTGGCTAATGTGAGGTAACCATTTTATATAGTGTCTTGTTATTATCCCACTACAAGCACAATGAAAATGGGAAAATTATATATATTTTCCTTAAAATGAGCAATGAAAACAATTTCAGAAAGCAACACTATCTTTAAAGAACAACTTCATATTTGTTGGGTATGTTTTTTATTGGCAGAATCTGACAAATAGGGGTGAGCTTTATTGTTTTATGCCAAAGCACAGACAAGCACACACACACCCAAAAATAAAAGGTAATACACAAAGACAATTTTTAAAGACATACAGTGGGGCAAAAAATAATTTAGTCAGCCACCAATTGTGCAAGTTCTCCCACTTAAAAAGATGAGAGAGGCCTGTAATTTTCTTTATAGGTACACTTCAACTATGAAAGACAAAATGAGAAAAAGAAATCCAGAAAATCACATTGTCAGATTTTTAATGGATTTATTGGTAAATGATGGTGAAAAACCAGTATTTGGTCACCTACAAACAAGCAATATTTCTGTCTCTCACAGACCTGTAACTTCTTCTTTAAGAGACTCCTCTGTCCTCCACTTGTTACCTGTATTAATGGCACCTGTTTGAACTTGTTATCAGTATAAAAGACTAAAAAGCATGGGCGTGGAACCAGGACAACTGACCTGTGTAAAGGAAAAAATGAATTGGGCCATGTATCATGAGATTTTGAGTGAAAAACTCCTTCCATCAGCAAGGGCATTGAAGATGAAACGTGGCTGGGTCTTTCAGCATGACAATGATTCCAAACACACAGCCCGGGCAACGAAGGAGTGGCTTCGTAAGAAGCATTTAAAGGTCCTGGAGTGGCCTAGCCAGTCACCAGGTCTCATCCCCATAGAAAATCTTTGGAGGGAGTTGAAAGTCTGTGTTGCCCAGCGATAGCCCCAAAACATCACTGCTCTAGAGGAGATCTGCATGGAGGAATGGGCCAAAATACCAGCAACAGTGTGTGAAAACCTTGTGAAGACTTACAGAAAACATTTGACCTCTGTTGCCAACAAAGGGTATATAACAAAGTATTGAGATTAACTTTTGTTATTGACCAAATACTTATTTTCCACCATAATTTACTAATAAATTAATTAAAAATCCTACAATGTGATTTTCTGGATTTTTTTTCTGGTTGAAGTGTATGATGAAAATTGCAAGCCTCTCTCATCTTTTTAAGTGGGAGAACTTGCACAATTGGTGGCTGACTACATATTTTTTGCCCCACTGTTTCCTGTTTCAAGTTTCAAGTTTATTTTCTACATGGTACAGAAGACCGCAGGTGTTATTGCATGTACTGTGCATTGACAATCTTTTGCCCTTGTTCCAACTCCAACAATGCAGTAATAATGATAATTATTATTATTCATCCCACTGTTTTACCCCACTGTTACTCCAGTGGAATAAATCACACAGAGATTGTTTAGGTATACCTAAACCAATCGACTTTGAATCAAATGTAAACACAAACTATATTATAGGCTTAAAACAAAGGAAACACTGGTCCCATGGTAAATGTCAAAAGGTGACATTTATTAAAGTTTTAGTGTGAAAAATCACACTTGAAACAACTGACCTATAACAGACGGCTAATTTGTTTATTGAGCTATACACTGAGGTGATTATTCCTCATTTGTGATTCCCCAGCATCTTGTAATCATGTCCCAAAGAAATTAAGCAGATATATGTTTCTGTTTTTACGTCATAATAAGGTCTAAGGATACTCCAGAGGATTTTTGCAAATGTGTTGATGCTGAGGGACTGTTAACAAGAAGTGTATTTTTCTGTTAAATTCAAGTTTCATACTGATGCATTTATAAGAAATCCTGCTCACATTGTCATGTCTGTAAAGAATGATTAAAGATATCAGCTCAATCTTTAGGTACTTGTTGACAACATGTTGGGGAATCACTATGAGATTAAAAGTAACTCAATGATGATTTATGATTTTAATATTTAACTCTGAAATCTAATTTCTGACGTGGTATATGTGTCTTTATTACTTCAATCTGATATTTATACAAGTGAAGTGTATGCTATTGCTTTTGGTAGTTAAGTGTACAGTGATTTATTTAATTTGAACTCCTGACTATTGTGGTGAGAGTCGTCTGTATAATTGCCAATCTACCATCCCCAACCACAATATGCCACCAAACGTCTGCATTATTTAACTCTATTTACAAATGCTCCTAGGCCTGGATTTAGTTTGAACCACTATATTTAGGTTAACCAGATGCAACTGTTGAATTTCTCAAACCTGAGGGCATCTGTACAAAGGACAGCAACTTTTATAGCAACAATAACAATATAAATAATAAAAAACACAGTTATTATACTTCCAGTGCTTTAAAAGACTTCTGACATTTAAAAAAATTGCTGAAAAACACAAAATACAGCATCCCCATTTCACTGCCATTTCCCACATTTAAATCGTGTTAGTGTCTCACTCAAGACAAAGTGCTCATTTCCCTGCCATGAAATCCTGTTGAGCTAACAGCACATGTTGTGGGAGCACTCTTTACAAAAGTATAATCTTCTTTTTAAAAGAGCTTAGCCAACACAACGAGTTCCTCTCCCTAGTGATTCATGTTTTTGTTTTTTCTTGCACCCCCACACTGTTATATTTTACTGCTGCAATAAAAAATTACATCTTATTTTACTTAATAAGCATTTCTTTTTTTTTCCAGACCACACTTATTTTAAGAATGCGTAGATTTTGGCCAACTAAGACACCTTTTGCAAATGGTGAATCATTGCCCTATCACACCTCTACCCATTTTTGTCTGTGTTGGTATCTTACTGGGAAAAAAGGTTAAATTGCTTTTTAATAGTTTAGCATTTCTGCATTTGCATCTTTTGTCATCCATCTAGCTTGTACCTTTGGGAAATTAGAGCAAACCAATGACTTCCTTTCATATTTGCGTCTTCTCCTACATATTTATTGGCATTCTCAAGTAAAAAAAATTCATAATTTGATGCCTATACTTATGTTATCTTCTTTTACCCATGCGAATGCATGCAAGCTTTTTCAAAGAAGACTCATGGTGCGAAACACAATCGTTATTGTTTGTCATGGTCATTTGGCATTTTGTAGTATCTGCATGGAAATGTTTAGGGTTGCCTGAGTACAGATTGCTCAAGCCATTGCAAAGAAGACTTTATTAGCAAATGTCTGATTGCTTGTACCGATACTGGCTTTTGCAAATATTTCTCATTTGAAATTTTCTGAGTCTTGCCTCGATGGGAACTGTTTAATAGCATCAGAAATGTTCAGGGTTGATGTGAGAGGCCTTGTTCTAGGGTTCATGTGAGAGACCTTGTTCTAAGAAACTGTTGCTGCAGTGTGTAGACTTTTCAGTTTTAATTTCTCAATTAAGCCAGTAATGGCTAATTTAAATTGTATCATATTTTTAATGAACAAGCGAATGTATGATATTGGTATATTATCCGTGAAAACTGATTTGTATTTTAAGCAAATTCACTGTGTTGACATGCCAGATTTTATAGAACTTTTTGTCAGTGCAAAATCTGAAGCAGGCAGATTTTTGGGATCAATAAAGAAACTTTTGAGCAAAGCTGTTTTAGAGAACCATATTCAGTGAAACTTAAAATACCCCAAAAATGGTTTATGAAAGAACAGATTATTCTTGGGATAGTGTAGAGCACCCTCCTTCCTTGATACATCACTGGATAAATGCTTCAGGTAGGTATAATGCATGTTATTGAATTAAGTTAAATAGGTTATAGTAATTTTAGGCTACAGTTTCTTAAAACCTAATATTTTGACAGGAATTGTGTTGTCCACCCAAAATATGTTTTGTTGGAGGGGCTGATTAATGGATAACTACATTTTGGATACTACATTGGATGCTAGTTTTCCCTCTTCTCAATTACACAGATATAACTTTATGCAAATTTAATGAAACCATATAATACACTAATATCCTATGCAGTCTAACAGAATAATAGATGAGTAGAACATATTACAACTGAAGTAATTAAAAGACATTCATGTTCATATCGTACAATGGTCATATTGTAGGCTAACTAAATAATCAAAGTAATAAGATTGCTCATAGTGTAGTCAAAGAAAATAATAGGTACTGTATGACCTAGGTCGACAAAGGACATTTAAGGCCCATGGGACTAGAGCCAATGTTCCTGAATTTGGCTTCATGAGAAAAATTGACCAATGAATAAAAAGAAGAATTGTTGAAGTGGTGCGGAAAGAATCAAGTAAAACTTTTTTATTTTAAATTAATCCAAGCCAACTTTCAAGTTCAAGGTGCATTTTTCACTGTCCATTGCTGTCTGAATGAAAATGGGCTCCATGGTAGAAGACCCAGGAAGACTCCACTTCTAAGAGAGGAACACAAAAAAGCCTGACTGGAGTTTGCCAATCTGCATGTGGACAAGCCACAGTCCTTCTCACAGAAAGCTCTAAATACACATGTTGAGCTTTTCAGTAAATAACAAGAACTCTGAAAAAAAATCTTTCCAAGAAAAGAACACCATCCATACTGTGAAACTGCCAGCGACGGGTGCCATCAAAGATCTGTGGAAACAGCTGAAACTAACAATTTGGAAACGGCACCCATCAATCCTCAGAAAACTGGAGTGGTTTGTTCAAGAAGAGTGGGCTAAACTACCGTTCAGGGAGTGTACAAATCTGAGGGGTCCGCATGGCGTAGTGGGCTAAGACACTGCATTGCATGACAATGTATTACATCATGATAGTCATGGGTTTGAGCCTGAAAAGGGTTCTCTGACTTTCCACAGGCTTCCTTCACGAGGCAGCGCAAACTTGACATAGCCTGCCTGGGATTTGGGTTAGATAACACAGATTATCTATACTGCTACATCACTCTCCAGCAACTCCTTGTGTCCAGATCGGGTGCCTGTGGGTTCAATCATGTTAGTATAGTTGGTGAACGTAATTATCTTGTGCATGATCCAACTTAAGGCTTCCGGGTTGGATTCGCAGTGTGAAAGGAACTGACAGCTAGGCGACATGTGGTTGGATGAACCATGTGCATGCCATAAGCCATTCCACAGATTTGTCCAGGGAGTTACAGGGAATTGGGAGGGGACAAAAATGGTGACAAATCAAAAAAATATATAAATAACAAATCTCACTCAAGGCAACCAATAAATAATGGTGGATACCAAATACTTAGCACTTTGGCAGTGCAACCTGGAAACAAAGATGAAACAACTGGGTAACAGCATGGTAACTGCTGTAGTAAGCCTTGCTGTGGAAATTAAAAGGAAACGTCTAGAAAAAATGTGGGGAAAAAATACTGAGAAGACAATACTGGGGGTAAGATCATGCTAGTTAACCATTAATGTCGTTTCGATTATGGTGAAATAACAAGTGTTTCCACAAAGCAACAACCACATTAAATCTGGCAATTAGCCATTATTTCATTACATTCCTGCCAACTATTGTTATAGCAAATCTGAATTGATGAATTCAACTTTTGTGTAAGCTGTATCAGTGCAATTCACTATTGTTTTCTCTTTTTCAACGTTGTTTTGCTGTTATTTCATGTGTGTTTTGTGTAACTAGTTGTTTGTAAACCGTTCATATTGCAATTTATGGTATGTCTTTTAATTGTTACACATGAATATCCAGCCATCCCCTTTATTTACATCATATCTTCTTATCACCATCCTGGTTCCGGTCGGGTATAGTAGCGTAGGTACTTCCAGTGCAAATGGGTGTCTATTACCCTCCAATTTACCAGTTATTTCCTTCGTTTCCACTTCAATGTCTATGTAATTTTAGTGTTACAGACTATTTGTTATAGTTAATCTATTAACTAGGGTTATAACAGTATAATTTCACATTACTTTATAGTTGATCTTCCCATTGTGTGCATTAACTAGTAATTGGCCTAATAATACATTTTTATTGAATATTTGACCAGTTATTAACTAGAAGTGAAAAAATGTAATCTCTGAATAAAATGTGTTTAAAAAAGTTCACAGTAAATTTAAAACATTACATCTGTGGTGAAAACCTTTAACTAAATAAATCTAGGTAAATAGAGAGAGAGCATTTTTTTGATAGAACAGATTCAATACTGTATTCAGCATACACACATTTATATATATATATATATATACTAGAGGGAGGTTACACATTCACAAGCTACACCGCTGCAATTCAATCAGCAAGCGCCCAATCTATACTGTAGGTGTTGCTAGACAGCAATGTGGCAAGGTACCTGAATACGACTTACAACCCACCTACACCGGATAAGCTAGGCCAATGGGAGCCTCTTAACTTTGGACCACTGGATACATCGGAAATGCCACTATCAGGATGCAAGCACTGATCACCATGACTCAGTTGTTTTGTGAGACAGCGACGTAGACCACTGGGCCATGAGGTGGCCGCTATGAAATATTATACTTTGTACACCGTTCTAATGTTCTAAAACATAGTAACAAGGACAGCTTTATTATGCTGTGTGAAGCTGGTCAACTGGCTCACCTTTTTAAATACATGTTTGTTTAAGTTTTTTTCACTCTTACTCTCTGTTAAACAAACTTGATCTTCTACTAGCCAGCACACTCCTCCGTATGTAATCAATCGTAAGATACGGCCTGACACTGACATAATGTAGGGATACCAGTTCGGTACGTAACTTGAAAAAGGTAATTAATACAAACATGAAATGTATTTTTATCTTATTGGAACACGATAATTTGTCTTCGAACTGGCACAACAGGTGTTGTTAAAATTACATTTAAGACCACTACATTGCTTTTGGTTGTAAATACTACGTATACATAGCAGACGGTATAGGCCACAGGTGTCAAACCGGTTCCACGGAGGGCCTAGTGTATGCTGGTTTGTGGTTTTTCCTTTAAACTACAGCCCAATTAAGACCTAGACTGCCATGTGAAGGCAGATATTAACAAATAAGTGACCTAATAGGCCCTACTTGTAAACGGTTTAAAACCTGTGGTATAGGCCTTAAAAACACACTTGTACGTGTTGTTACATCATGTGTCTACATCTGCTTTCAGGATGCTCATGAACGGTTTAACAGTACCTGGTGAAGAAAGGCATGGGGGTTTAACTTGCTTGAGGTGCAAGGGACAGACAGAAGACCAGTCCTAAATGTGGTTAAATGACAATCTGCTGGAAGGAGAAGCATTGTACACCCCAAAACATGTCTGATATTCAGTCCAAAGATCTGTCACCTCCTTGTTAGATTTTGGGCCATTGGGATAGGTTGTGGAGGGAAGTGACAATATCATTCTTATTTGCATATGTACAGTTCATTCTGTGGTGCTGTGGTAGAGCAAATGAATTCTAACTGCAAAGACCTTGGTACAAATGTTCTCAATGATAGTTATAATTTTATATGTCCATGGTTCAAATAAGAAACAGTTGCATTGACATTGTTCTGCTAATTTTAGAATTATATATATATATATATATATATATATATATATATATATATATATATATATATATATATATATATACATATATGTATATGTTCAACTCTGATGACTTTTATAGAATTTGAAGGTGACTTTGTGTTCCCAAACCCCTCCTGGGGACCATCAGCCATTTAGTGGTTTCGTTTCTGGACTCAAGGAGACAGCGCTCCAGTGGGTAAAAGAATATGACAAAGTGGTAAGTCACAGTACTGCATCTTATACTGAGATTGAGCCCAAAAAGACAAAATCCCATTGAGAACTACTGTAAATGTGGCTACGTGGCAATGCATGTGCAAAATATATTTAATAAAAGAGTTTTCAAAATTTAAGGTTCACTTGTGGGCTTCACAATGTTACTTTGTCCATAGTGATTTGGTTGCAGATGCAGTTGTGGAAACAAAAACAACTTTGTCTCCTCATTGTATTCAAGCAGGCCTTATCAGCAGTATCTGATCAGCCAAAATTAATTACAAGAGTGATATGTGTGTTTATAGCTGCGGATATGTGCCCAGATTTTGCCCATTATACAAATCTGATCTTTAATTATAACATTATTCATGTTTTTAATAATAATTTTTATCCACCATAGCGGAAACGTACCATACCGTGTCCCTCAAACTGCAATATTTATCGTAACGTAGGGTATTTTATCTCATCTATTATCGTTGGTGAAAAAGAAATTCTCGTTACTCAGACACAGACACATTTGTTAGTGTTTTATATTCTCCACAAGCTCATTGGTTCATGCTGGCTTGAGTTCACATGTACTGTACTAGATCTCACATGTACTAGATCTCCTGACTAGGAACTTTTGGATTACCCACACTCAGTACGTAATCAGATTACTTTCCATTACTTTTAGATTACTTTAAAAAGCAAGTTTATAACAAGTTGAATGGCATAGCAGGAAGTTTGTTTACATAACATAACTACCCAACTCTGTCTATGCCTAAACTAGCTTACCTGATTCAAGCAGCCAAGGGCTTCATAATTAGTAGACCAGTCGATTCAGCTGTGCTACATCTAACACACAAAATGGCTGGGGGTTTGGGAACCTCTTGGCCTAAAACAATCAATAGCCTCTTTCCGACCAAGTAGTTACAGGAACATAGTTATAACAGTCCACTTCTAAACAGTTCTACTAACTACTCTCCCCCAAAACCGGTTTTGCTATTTGCATTCACACTGGTCAAGTGGTCATAGGAACCGGTAGAAAGGGCAAAGGATTGACCCAAGCACCGCAACGGTCTTTATAGCGTTGTCACTAGACAGATGGCACACTGCAAGTTCCGGGTTGAAAGTGGGTGTGCCTTATAAGTTGGACTAATCAACGTAGACCTAGGAAAAGGGAAAAGGGAAAGACCCTGCCATGAAGTAGGACCTGAAAGAGTTACAGGAACTGTTGTCAGAGGAACTTAATAATCCCCAAATTGGTCTAGTCAGAACAAGAGGAAAAAAAGACTATAAAAAAGAGTTATAGGAATGTTATGTCCTAGGAACTGCAAAAATCCCTCCAGTTGGAAAGCGGCTAATAGTTTGTTACATTTACATAATGGTACATTTTAACACTGCTGCCCGGGGTGGATGTGTGAGTACTCAGTTACAGGTATGTTGACACATCACTCTCTAGCGACTGCTTATGTGTATGTTGGGTTTTGAAGGCTGTATAGTTGATGAATTTGTAACCTCTCACACATGGATTGAAGGCTCCCAAGTTGTATCTAGTCAGTCTGCGTTGCATCGTGCCTATAATAGACCTTGGCCTATAATTTACCAAACCCATGCTTTGTACCTTAATACAGTACTTATTTTCCTTCAAATCTTTCTATCCCTAACAAAATATATATATTGCAGGACATTTTCTAGCCAATTAGAACAACCCCTAAAAAGACACTGCTGTGAGTCTCTCCTTCACTCCTTTCGTCTATCTTCTCCTTTTTCTCTCGCTCTATCACTCCCTCTGTATTCCCTTTTTGAGCTAATCATATCGCAGGGCTGATGGATTTTGTAGTGGAGGGAGTAGTGAGTCGAAACTGGGGGCTCAGGATGACTTTTTATCAACAGCTAACAGATGCTGTGGTTCAGAGACTAAATGATTTCCCTAGATAGTAACACTGGCCTGGTCAGGCTGCTGAGGGGAAGGCGAGAAAGAGATGGTTGGTTTCTGCCATAGAGAGAATCCTGATGGAGATTAACTCTTTTTCTCGCTCACTCAGTCTTGCTTCCTCTCTCTCTTTGGCTCTCTGTCACTACTTATCATGTTCTGTTACCGTCATATTCACAGTCAAATGTGGAAATTCACTAAGTTAGTATTATTTCATTTATTTGAAATTAAATATTGAGTATGAGCTGAAATTGCAGACTTTTAGCTTACATTTCAGTTATGTTTACATTGCAATCGAGTGAACTATGTAGGAGTTACAGCACATTTTATATTTATGGTCCCTACTTGCCTGTCATTGGCTGGTCAGCTGTTCCATGGCCAGGTGTGTGTTATTTCCTCATTAGGTAATTTCTAAGTAAGCAGATAAAAGGTCTAGCTTTGATTTAATGTGTGACTTTTGCATTCGGAATCTCTTGCTGTCAATGTGACCAATGAGCTGTCACTGCCAGTGAAGAAAGCCATCATTAGGCAGAATTAGGTGTGGCAAAATAAACTAATTGGTACAATCTTAAAAAGAAATAAACACACTGGTGAGTTCAGGATAGCCAAAAGGCCCGAAAGACCATGGAAAACAACTGTGGTGGATGACAGAAGAAATCTTTCATTGGAAACGAAAAAACACTTCACAACATTTGGCCAGATCAGCAACAGCCTTCAGGAGGTATGTGTTCCTGTCTCAAAGTCAATAATCAAAATAACAGATTAAGCCAAAAGAAAATCCTTCACAGTTCAGGAACAACATCTTATTTACAGTTGAGACAAAGATCAACTTGTACCAGAATGGAAAAGGGAGAGAACTGATCCAAAATATACCAGCTCATCTGTGAAGCATGGTGGACGTAGTGTTACGGCATGGGCATGTATGGCTGCCATTGGAACTGATTCTGTTATTTTTGTTGCGACTGCTGACAAAAGCACCCTGATGAATTCTGAAGAGCTTAGGGCCACACTATCTGCTCATATTCAGTCAAATGTTGCAAAACTAATCTGGGGCACTTCACAGTGCAGAAGGACAACAATCCAAAGCATACGGTGAAAACAGCCTTGAAGAAAAAAATTTACCAAGATAAAGCTAGAACTAAAGACAGCAGTGGTAAACCTGGTGATGTCTAGATGTGTTCCAGACTTTAGGATATTAAAACTCACGAATGATTTCCTGATGATTTTTGTTTTTCCAATTTTTTCCAAGCCTCTAAAATTGGGGGGCTATATAAAAAATGGTTGTAATTCAGGTTGATACAATAATTTTGACAAAACACTTAAAGATGAAAGTCTATACTTCAAGCACATCTTTGATCATTTCCTTCCAAGTTGTGGTGTTGTACAGAGCCATTTCTATGCAGACATTACACTCATGATGATAAGTTGGTCACTGTCCAAATATTTCTTTGACTGTATATACTATATACTCTTGTCTCTTCACTGGTCTCTGCCAGGATGACACAGCCCCCATCCACAGGGGTCACTGAATGGTTTGATGAGTAGGACGATCACAGTATGTGAATCATATGCTTTGGCCTTCACAGTCACCAGCCAGTTGACTATCTATGTGTGTGCACATATATACACACATACAAATACATACATACTAGTGGTGGCACGGTTCATGAAAAAAAAACATCAGAACCGTTTGGTTCGCTTGTCTCGGTTCGGTGCGTGTGTGCGTTTGATAAATGCGTTTGATATATACACACATACATACTGCCACGTCTTGGTGTGGTGTAGTATAGAGAGAGGGAGACCAGAGCAGGCAGTAGATGGTTGTTGCTTGTTTTTAATGGACAATCCGGGTAACATACATAGATTGAAGTTGCAGGCAAACAGTTGAAGCGAGTGTACATTGAGTATACTTATACAGCTTACTATGCTCTGACAGTGGCATAGATACAGTCAGAGCATACAAGTAAAGAGCTCAAAACAATTGTACATTTTTGCTTAAGTAGCTTAAAATATTGAGTTAGTTTTAGTTGAAGATTTTGATGCAATCAGTTTCAACAATTATTTTGAGTTCAATTAATGTATTGGGTTTTACAGAGCATGGCAGGAGGGCATAGCCGCCAGCCCAGCCTCCCTAGCTCAGCTAGCTTCGATGGCAGACCGGCAGACCCCCGTGGTAGCACGGCGGACCCCCTAGTGACACGGCCAACCCCCGTGTCTATTTCTCAGTTTCATGGAACAGGTGTCCCACCCTGGGACACACATACAGTAGTAGCAGTCAAATGTTTGGGCACACTTAGCCCTTCAAGTCAATGGGTATGTGTGTCAAAAGTTTGAACTGGTACTGTATATTACTGTGAAGGATATACGATGAAAGACCACTCCCAAGTTTGGCACCCGGTCATTTAGTTCTTTGTAACAGTTTATTTGGCAGATATACAGTAATTCCTTTCTGTAGCAAGTAATAATTCTTTCTGTTCTTGACTTTTTTCCCACCCTATCTTGAAGAACTTTTCCAGCACAAAAAAGTCTATATTCAAGTGAAGGGAATCAGATTTCTTTCTTAAATATTTCATGAGTTTGTGGTATGTTTTGGATCATCTTCCTTTGTATTTTCCTTCCATTTTCTCCCCTCCCAATTGTTCCCATCAAATTTTTCCCCACCAAACCTGATATGTTGGCAGCTCCGCATTCACCACTCAACAGATGCAGGATAGTGAGGGGCACTCTCATGTTTCATTAGACCACATGTCGCTGTGTGGCCCCATTCCTTTCACACTGCTCATCCTTACCGACTTCTGCGATTACCTGTGAATTTACAGGTGCCTGATCTGCTCACAGGGGGTCTCTGGAGAGCTACGTGGCAAGGTACATCAACCGACTTACTGTATCTATCCCAATTACCGGGCAGCCCTATGCCAATTTGCGTTGCCTTGTGCTGGAGTTCCGTGCAAAGTCGGAGAAGCCATAGTCACGCTCAAACCACTGACAATCATGGCACATTTTGTCCTACAAGGCAGTAACTTAGCCCACTGCGCCACGCGTGCCCCCCCCCCCCAATCATCTT
>JACXGM010004412.1:0-24673 GCA_016801145.1 Umbra pygmaea | reverse complement strand
CAACGTGTTCTTGAAATGCTTCTTGTTTTTATTTCAAAAATGAAAATATGGAAATATATTATTTCTTTGGTTTGGCCAAACTGTTCAATCTTAATTTCAAAAGGTTCCTGTCTGGGGAAGGTTTACTTTTACATACTTTAGACATTAGTTTTGAGGTGAGGTTTAGAATGACTTCTAACAACTCCCTCATGCAGTTCGTTGTTTTGTAAGGTACTCTGTACTATGGACCTGGTAACAAAACTTTCCGTGTCAGCTAAACTGTTTGATTTTATTTCTTTTTCCATTTATTGACAATGTTTATGAGAGTTGAAATTGGCAGCTGGAATCTTTAAGAAAGTTTTTATAGCCCTCATCTGTTTTGCAAAACTTAAGACCAATCTAAAAGACCAATCATTTGTTCTGGTCCTTGGTAATCATCTTGTAATGAAGAAAGTACAAAAGGGTGTCATGTTGAAAGTACTAAATATTTCATAGGTGTCATGTTGAAACAGTGCTCTTTCAATCATAATAAATATTTTATTTTATTTATTTTTTACTTAAAAAAAATATATATATATATGTGACATTCTTGAAATGTTATTAATTGGAGTATGTTGGAGTAGGTTGTGTAGATTTCTTATTTAAAAAAGCAATACATTCACTATCCATTGTGTATATACAATGCATAAGTACAGTATTTGTTTTACTTTCTAAATGTATCTTCCTTGCTTTTACCAACAGATCATATTACATAGAAATAGGATGACTATATTAGACAAATAAATACTTAAATATAGATGTCTGAAATTCATTCTATTTATATGCATTTTATCCCATTTCATCAAAATAATCCAGGTGGATAACCTGAAAATCTGGCCCCAGGGAATTACATGACAACACTTCTAATTAGCCTAGTTCAGCCTTAATTAATAAACAGCTAGTTAACAGTTGACAAATGATTCCCTATGAAGCCAAAGCACTTAGTGGGAAGGAAACATTTACAGCATAATCTGCCAATTAATGTTTCACCTAAAAAGCTCTCCGTTTGACATGAAATCCATGCAATCCATGCAACAAAATCTGGGGTGTAGTTCTTCTGAATGCAATACTGTTTCGTTTCAAGTTCATCACATGTACATAAACCATAGATGTTATTGCATGTACAGTGCAACAATGCAGTAATACTAAAAAATTAACACTATCTCAAACAGCAAAGACTACGATATCAAGAGCTCATAATATATAAAGTCTTTACATTTAAAGAATCTCCCTAAACACCTCCAAATCATTCTGCTGGTCATGTTTTCAACATGACAGACACTAAAAACAACATCCCAATGTGTTCTGTAATTCCAAACACGGCCACTGTAGGTATCCACATTTTGCACAGGTGACATATTTTACCTCACTGGTCTCTCTTTTTTAAACTACAGACACACCGCATTCCAAATAATTATGCAAATTATATTTGACACTGATTTTCCTAAATAGTCGATGCAAATGACAGCATACATTATTATGCACAACAGTGTATAATAGCATTTTCAAAACATTTTATAGGTTGTAAAGAACTGAAAATTGTAATTTGTTGAATTTCCAGCATTAGGATATTTACTGAAATCAAAAGCTATTTCAATCAAACACATCTTAACAGTGCAAGATACATGTTAACATTGGACCCCGTCTTTGATATCACCTTCACAATTCTTGCATCCATTGAACTTGTGAGTTTATGGAGAGTTTCTCCTTGAATTTCTTTGCAGGATGTCAGAATAGTCTCCCAGAGGTTAACCTGCTCCACAGGTTCTCAATAGTGTTGAGGTCAGGGGAGGATGGTGGCCACACAATGAGTTTCTTTCCTTTTATGCCCATAGCAGCCAATGACACAGAGGTATTCTTTGCATTGTCATGGTGCATTGTCATGCATGAAGAGGATTTTGCTATGTACGGTTCTTCTTTTTGTACCATGGAAGAAAGTCAGAAAGTCATTTTCACACCTTCAGGGACCCTAAAGGGGCCTGCAAAGTAATGAAAAAGGCTGCACACCCTAAATAGTGTCTCCCCATGATTCTGGCCCAAAACATGACTCTGCCACCTCCCTCCTGACGTCGCAGCCTTATTGGGACATGGTGGACGTCCACCAACCATCCACTACTCCATCCATCTGGACCATCTAGGGTTGCACAGCATTCATCAGTAAACAAGATTAGTTGAAAATTAGTCTTCATGTCTTTCTGGGCCCCCTGCAACTGTTTCTGCTTGTGAACATTGGTTAGGGGAGGCCGGATATTAGGTTTATGCACAACTGCAACCCTCTGGAGGATCCTACACCTGAAGGTTTGCAGGACTCCAGAGGCACCAGCAGCTTCAAAGAGGCACCTGCAGCTTTGTAATGGCATTTTAGCAGCTGCTCTCTTAATCCAATGAATTTGTCTGGCAGTAACCTTCCTTATTATGCCTTTATCTGCACTAACCAGTCTGTGCTATGAATCAGCCACAGATCTCTTCACAGTACAATGATCACGCTAAAGTTTTCGTGAACTATCAAATGTTTTCATACCTTGTCCAAGGCATTGCAATATTTAATCCTTTTTCTTTCCCATATTGTTTGCAGTAATACTAAAAAAAATCCAATTTGCATATTAATTTGGAACGCGGTGTAGTTTCAGGGGAGGAGTTCGGTTCACTTGCTGATCTTTTTTGTCCTACCATTGAATGGAGTTGAATGGAGAAGGTTGTCCTTTGGATATAAATAAAACTTATGTAGTGAGTTTGAGAACATGTTATTCTTTGCTTGCATTCTTCCATTAAATATGTGAATAACAAGAGTTAGAGAGGGTTTTTACTTTCTACAATGGCTTGTGCAAGTGCTGAAATAATACCTGAAGAGCTGGACAATTTCAACTTTGATCAGTTGTAATTGAATGGTAATACAATTACACAAGTTTGTGCTAGAATACAGCGAAGAAGAAAAAGGCGATTGCAGGAGCTTTATCGGATTAATCAAGCCGATGGAGCTGCTGTTTTGGTGGCCACTGGTAAAGATATTGAGCCCCGGGCAAACTTGCATTGGTGGTGTGTTTTTGTAAACTGCCCAGCATTGGAGACAGAAATTGTTTGTTGTAAGGAGTGGTACAGGGCTCAGTTTTTGCTTTCAACGATCTTCAGAGAAGAAGATGATTACATTTTTGTTAGATCATCCAAGTTTCAACACTCACATGGACCGAGATACTGTATATGGAAACGTTCTTCAGTATCCCGAAAATGAACTGGAAAAAAACAGCCGGGCCCAGATGGTGTACGAGCACTAGCAGAGGTAAAGGGACGGTTAGCATAATCTAGCATATTGTATGTGTATAGTTGGATTGATGCAACCTAAAATTTAAATTTAAACGATGTGGAGAGTCTGCCGTGGTCTGGGGCAGTGTGTCACAGCATCATCAGACTGAGCTTGTTGTCATTTCAGGCAATCTTATTGCTGTAGGTTACAGGGAAGACATCCTTCCTTGTACCCTTCCTGCAGGCTCATCCTGACATGACCCTCCAGCATGACATCGCCACCTGCCATACTGCTAATTCTGTTCATGATTTCCTGTCAGATCTCTGCCATGGCCAGTGAAGAGCCCTTGCAGGTGCCTTGGTGGAAGTGTGCGATAAGATTTCACAGCAAGAACTGGCAAATCTGGTGCAGTCTATGAGGAGGAGATGCACTGCTGTACTTAATGCAGCTGGTGGTCACAACAGATATTGACTGTAACTTTTGATTTTGACCCCTGTCACTTTGTTCAGGGACACATTATTCTATTTCTATTAGTCACATGTTTGTGGAACTTGTTTAGTGTATGTCTTAGTTGTTGAATCATTTCATGCTCATACAAATAAACAGCATTTGAAGGTCTCAATGACCAAAACATCTACTTGGCGGCATCGGATGAATCTATACATAATGTCCCAGAGAATCTCAATTGGATTCAGGTCTGGTGAATGTGAGGGCTAGTCTATGGAATCAATGCTTTGTCATGTAGGAACTGCCTACACACTGGCCACAAGGCTGGGCATTGTCCTGCACCAGGAAGAACCCAGGGCACACTGCACCAGTGTAAGATCTGATGATGGGTCTGAGGATTTCATCCCGGTACCTAACAGCAGTCACAGTACCATTGGCTAGCACATGAATGCCTGTACAAACCTCTAAGAATATGCCTCCCCAGACCATTGCTGAACCACTGCCAAACTAATCATGCTGGATGATCTTTCTGGCAGAATAGCATTCACCACGGCATCAGCAGACCTTTTCACATGTGCTTAGTGTGACATGATCTCATTTGTGAAGAAAACAGGGAAGCATTGGGGGACCTACCAATTCTGGTATTCACTGGCGAAAGCCAATCAAGTTGCATGGTGCTGGGTTGTGACCGCAAGTCTCACTAGAGGACGTTGGGCACTCATGCCCCCCTCATGGAGTCTGTTTCCAACAGTTTGATCAGAAATATGCACACCTGTAGCCCGCTGGAGGTAATTCTTTAGGATTCTAGCAGTGCTTCTCCTGCACAAAGGAGCAGATACTGGTTCTGGTGCTGGGTTCAACGGCCCTGTCCAGGTCTGTTTGTATAATGGCCCGTCCCAAGTATCTCCTCCATGCCCTTGAAACTGTACTGGGAGACACAGCAAACCGTCTTGTGACAGCACATATGGATGTGCCATCTTGGAGAAGCTGGACTACCTGTGCACCCTGAATGGGCTGTCGGTACAGCCTCATGCTACCAGTAGTGACCTGGACACATGCAAAACACAAAACTGAAGTCAGGATGGATAAGAAGGGCACAATTGTCTGTGGCCACCACCTGCAGAACCATTCTCCAGTACACTTGTTGTCACTTTCAGTTACACCAATCAGATGACAATCGTTTATGCTTCCTAAGAGGACAGATTGATATCCTTGAATTTTTATTTACTTGATGTTATAAAGTGATGATTGCATGTTCCCTATTTTTTTAACAGTGTATACATTATATATATATATGACCACTTGCCTAATATTGTGTAGGTCCTCCTTTTGCCACCAAAACAGTAGCCCCATACACAACAAACTGCGAAGCACTGTTTTCTGACACCTGTCTATCAGAACCAGCATTAACTTTTTTTAGCAATTTGAGCTACAGTATCTTGTCTGTTGGATCAGACCACACAGGCCAGCCTTCACTCCCCACGTGCATAAATGATCCTTGGCCACCCATGACCCTGTCGCCGGTTCACCCCTTTTCCTTCCTCTGACCACTTTTGATAGGTACTCAACACTGCAGACTGGGAAAACCCCACAAAATCTAAAGTTTTGGAGATACTCTGACCCAGTCATCTAGCCATCACAATTTAGCCCATGGTAACATTGTTCAAATTCATAAGCTTGCCCATCTTTACTGTGCATCAACTTTGAGGACAAAACATTAACTTGCTGCCTAATTTATCCCACCTACTGACAAGTGCCATGTCAATGAGATTATCATTGGTAATAATGTTATGTCTGATCGGTGTACACACATGATTGAGTTTAAGGTGTGGGTGACCACACAGTAATGGGTTTACCCCTAAAGACCAAAAAAAATGCATTAGAGCACGTTCATCTCAAAGACGAGATCGTTCAGAATCAGCTACATATAGCAGGTCGACTGACTCGATTTCCTTCTCATACATTCCCGTAGCGAATTTCTGTGTTAAAGCCTGGCGTCCATGGACTTCAATGGGGCTGCTTTGAACAGTTTTTTTCAGTTCTTTGAAACTAGACGGTCATTGGCTAAATGGTGCAATTATGTCCCGCCCACGGACACTCAGTGTCTCTGGGGGTGAATGGAGGAGTGTGCTGGCTTGGACTCCTTGCTTCTGCGTGATGATTGGAGGGTCTGTCGAAAGACTGCATCTCCTTTTAATTGAAAGCGATTTTGTACTATAAGAAGTCGCCAAAGCTATTCAAGCTCAGTCCCATCACGCATTTTGCAAGTGTAGTTGAAAGACAAACTGTTGCAACCTATTTCTTGGTATTTGCTTGGTGAAATTGTTAGTTATATTTCATCATACATTTCATACAATTATACACTACATTCCTTGTTTCAGTTTAACCTATTTTAAGGTTTGAATTTAACCTAACCCTTCCAAAGTGTCCTGAAAGGTTATGGCAATCACTTTGATTCAGGGAGACTGAGGTCTGAACTTCAAGTCCTGTATTCAGATCAGGACTTGCAGGGTAACAGGGGAAAGCTGTGTGATTACTTTCTGTTCCTTAAAAACATGGAGTTGGACAGTGTAATGCTTTATCTTTACAAACTTTTCTCATTAGTGGCAACAATTGGAGATATATTTGCAGATGTAGAAAGGAGCTTCTCCTGTTTAAAGCGGCTTAAGTCCAACACTCATAACACAATGGGCCAAGGCCGTTTAAGCAGCCTAGCTCTGCTGGCCATTGAGACGACACTGTTCAAATAACTGGAAAAGACGTCTAGTTGGTACGACAGGGACACAGAGCATTTTCTTGAAATGGAACATAGGGCAGAATGTACGTGTAAATAAATGGACAATTTTTAAGATGTATGCCAAAAATGAGCTTCCCTTCTTTGAAAGACCAGCAGCCACTGGCCTAAAGCCATTAGATATGTGATAAGCAGGGAGGGAATGGTGTTGAACGCCAGGCTGCAGTAAAAAAAGCATTCTCAACTATGTGTTCCTGTTGTCCAGGTGAGTACGGCAGAGTGCATTGTAATTCTTGAGTATTTCTGAGATGTACATTAGAAAGGTTTTGATGCGCTGTGAATGGTATTCAGATCAGCTGAAGTGGTAGTGATCTGCAGTATACTCAGAGTCTCTCTGCATGAGTAGAAACCCACCTGGCACTTCAGGCAACCGTACATCTCAGAATTTCTCCCAAATTACGTTCTCAGGAAACTATTTTGAAAACCTGAATTATGTTATATGCCAACATATTTAGGGTTTTTTACATTTGAACTGCACGTTTCGTTATTAGGCTATATTTGTACTTCAATTACGTTGCTCCGGTACATTTCAATTAGTGGATTTATGTGAGAACATTCCACATATTCCATACATTCCATAGCGTTTGAAACTATATTGCAACATTCACAGTTAAGGTTAGGTAGGGGGATACTAACGGTAAAGGTTAGGCATGAGGTTACTAACGGTTAAGGTTAGATATGATGTTACTGAGGTTAAGTTTAGGATTAAGGTTAGGGTTAACATTGCAAAAAACGACAATCCTCTGTCTGCATGACGCATGCAATGTAGAACAAAACAGACAAAGTGCCGGTCTGGATTTGAACTTGCGAACACTGGCATGCAAGTCGCGGATTTATACGCCCATCCACCATCCCCGACCACCGCCCTAGCAAAAACTATGCTATTTACATGCTACGTCATGATTTTCATATGTTCATATTTAACGTTATTCGAGTGTTTAATTTAGTTCCCTACAAACGGAATTGACTCTCTCATACGTTCATATTTCGGTTTTACAAAATAGTTCCCTCAGAACGTATTTTATGTGACTTAGGGCTGTTTCAGGCCACCTCAAAATCTAAAGCCTTTGTAGACAATTTTATCACATAATGGCAGCATCTACTTAATTTTGTTATTCACTGTAGATGTATCGTTATTCTATGGTAAACAGGTCATGACCTACCCACAGGTCGCTAGGAAACAATATCAGTGCAAAATATAATTACATATTATTTATCACTATTATGATTTGAAGTTAATTACATTATGCTAATTACATGGATGTTTCACCATTCTTAGGGACAGAGGTATTTTTTTGGAACACAAAGGTTTCTTATAGAGTTAAGTAAGCAAGTCCGCCTCAAATCTTATAAATGGATCAGATTATTGTTAAAATGAGCGGAAAATGATTCATTTGAATTAAAAAAGGTATTTACAATTACTTTCCTGATAGTTGTTAACAAAGCTAAATATGTATTCTTACAGAGGACTAAACTAATCAGTGATCTAAAGTACACATCATCTGGAAGGATCACAAAGTACTGGGATTAGGAAGGCGGAAAACCACATTGATTGTGATTAAGTCCATCGCTTACCTACTGTCCAGGGTGAGTAAAATCCATACTAGTCTGCTTTCAGGAAGCACTAGATTATTATTATCATATAAAATAGAGGGATTCTGTTCTTTAAGTCCACAGCGGATTTCATCATCCTTACAGATTTAAGTGAAATCGGAAAAGCAAAGTTCAAATGTTCACGGTTCAATTGGTCATCAGGTTTCCACTCCATTAAACGGGCAAATTAAAGAAACATTTGCTGTAGGAAACCTCTATTCTGTTTCAAAACACATTCTGAGCATCGTAACACATCGAGTTTACATTCAAACAGCAGCTCTCAGTTTAGGTGCACTACCTTTTATGGTTTTATTACACAACCTGAGTTTTATACTGTAACTTTCCACTTCATACAAGGTAAAATGTAATATTTCGTTTCCCACCAGAAGTAGATTTTTCACTCTCTCCCATTACTCGATTTCCCTGTTATAATGTTTTACCTCTCTATGCCCTTTGGTGTTGATTTCGAAAGTGAATCAGGTCTATCTATCCTTGCTCGCTTTGCATGAAAGAGTAGCCCAGCACAGCTAAAAAGATTGCTCAGGCAGACTGTGTTCGGTTTCAGGGATGAAAAGAATTGAAGCAATTCCCTCTTGTATGCCAGCTCAGAAAAGGTACTCACACACATTAATGTTGTGAGTTTTTTAACATCAGTGATGAAAAGTCATCTTCATCAGATGACTTCTGCCTCTGTTACTCTGTCTCACTCTCGGTCAAGGTTTCAAGATAATGCTACAGGAAAATACAAAACAGACAACAAACCTTTCTGTAAATGTTGCTTTAACAAATTAGTTTTCAGGTGCTGAAACAGATGTGCAAATGTATAAAATGTTGTCTAATGTTGAAATAATTCATACCTGTGTAGACCAGGGACTTCCCAGTAAAAAATATATTTCTTGATATTTAAAGAAATATCAAAAGCAATTTAAATGGGACAATGATTGTCTACAATAGTTTCCATGTGGGAAATAAATTCTGTACAGTGCCCCTTTAATCTCTCTCTTAACACAATACAATAAAAGATTACCAAAATATACTACTTGCTAAACAGTGATGTTGTACAAGCGCATCAATAATGAACATGAATAATTAATTATCAACATACACTTGATGAAGCTTTTTAAAAAAACAGATTTTGAATAATTCTGTAAAGTCTATATGCAAGTCCAGGTAGTAAGAAAAGACCCCAAAACATCTATGGATCTGCTGGCCTCTGTCCCCTCACATAAGGCCAGTGTACATAACTAAATAAATCAAATAACTAAGATTCATGGCAGAATAGCAAAATTAATATTTATCTCACATTTGTCATAAAGCACTGGTTGATACTCAACCATTCTAGAACAATGGTATATGAACAGATGAGGGGGACGTTTAGAACAACATGGACCCTGTTATATTCAAAAAACTAAAACACCGCATTCCACATAAAGAACCTGGAAACCATGGTCAAACATGATAGTGGCAGTGTCATTGTTTGGGTATGCTTTGCAGTATCAGGACCTGGACAACTTTACATCATTGACAGCACAATTAACTATGTGTAGCATCATATAATTCTACAGGAGTATTTTAGGACATATTGTAACACACAATAGCAAGTCTACATCAGAATGTTTTAAAGGGTTGATAGAATGATTTTATAGGGTATTTCACACTGTTCCTTAAAAACAAGAAAATAAAGTTTGTTGAGATATTGTGGCAGAACCTGAAATGCGAAATTCATGAATTTAAAATCAAATATTACTTAAGTAGTTTCACATGGAGGAGTGGGCAAAATTTCATCTGTGGAATATTTTTAAATTCAATTCCTCCTGTACTATATTGAAAATGCATTATTAATACATTAGAGTATGTGATGACTTTGTGAAATTATTATTATTTTTTTTAATAAATACTCATTTCAAATTTGATTACTGCAACTCACTCCGAAAACATTGGGACAGTCGACTGTTTACCACTATGTAATTTCAACTTTTCTTTAAATTACACTTATTAAGAGTTTAGGCACTGAAGACACCAGCTAGCCTCACATAGGCAGGCCTAGCTACTGTAGCACCCGCACTCTAGGCTTACACAACCATGCAATTGTAATCTGGGCAGAATGCGGTTTGGCATTATCCTGCTGGAAAATGCAGGGACCTCCCTGGAAAAGACAATGTCTGGTTGGCAGCATATGTTGCTCCAAAATGTGTACATATATTTCTGCATTACTCAATCAATCAAATTTATTTTATGAAGCCCTTTTTACAACAGCAGTCATCACAAAGGGCTTGGACAGATACCCAGCCTAAAACCCCCCAAAGACCAAGCAATAACAAGTGATGCACAGTGGCTAGGAAAACCTCCTTAGTGGGTGGAGCCTAGGAAAAAATCTCCAGTAGTAGGCCAGACTCAAGGGGGTGGCTGTACCGGGTGGGGAATCTCAAAGTACACAGCCCATTGTATTAAGGTCACATTGTTTATCAGTCTGGTTTAATTAATGCTGCCCTCAGAAGTGCAAATTACCCATGCCATTGGCATTGACATACACCCATACCATGACAGATGCTGCTTCTGTTGACATACACCCATACCATGACAGATGCTGCTTCTGGACCTGACGCTGATAACAGCTTGGATGTTCCTTTTACACTTTGGCCCCGGAGAACCTGATGGCTGCTGACTCGTTGTACCACAAAACACGAATACTGTGCTACTGTCCATCTCAGATGAGACCGAGCTCAGAGAAGTTGACGGTGCTTCTGTACAGTGTTGATGTATGGCTTCTGCTTTCCATAGTAAAGCTTTAACTTGCATATGTGGATGCAGTGGCGAATGGTGCTGACTTACAAAGGTTTCCCTAAGTTTTCCTGACATTGCATGGATAACTTGCACATCTGTGAGACCACCATTAATGCAGAAAGATATGTACACATTTTGGATTCACTGGAGAGCAACATAGCAGGTTAATGTATATAAGCCGACATATCTACTCCCTTATCACAGGCAAGGCTGTGCTAATTTGCACTGTGTTGAGCTGGAGCTCCAGGCAAAGATGAAGAAGCCATGGGTACATTCAAACTTGTGACCACCTTAATGTAGAGTAGCTGTCCCAGAAAGCAGCCACTTAGCCCACCCACCATGCCCATTTGTAGCATGTGTGTTAGGAAGAATATATTGTTAATATTCCCTTTTCCCTTCACGGCGAATGGGATTAGGAGATAAGAATGTTACAGTGTAGTGAGAATCGATTAGACCTTATATAATTTTATATCTATATATCTGACTTAATTTTAAGTGTGCAATGTACTGTACATGCTTAGGGCCCAAAATGTTGCATATTAATGGATAGCTAGTATATCGTCACAAACCCAACACTGTAATGGCAGCTATGTAGTCAAAAAGGAGTCAAGAAGACTAATCTATGGCCAGCCTCAGAGCACAGCTTGGTAGCCCTTCTCATGACCAGTGAAACCAAGAATTGGCAGCAATGAAGTTGAAGAGTGTCCTTGGACGCTGAGTCTCATCTACGGCTGACCTCAGAGATCAGCTACACTGAAAAAAACAGCTGTCTCTACTTACTAAAAGTAAGTTCACTTTTCCATAGAATTTGTATGTAGTTCCAGCAATCCCAATCTTTGTCGAGGCTATCCTATACAAAGATGTGGCTTGTTGGAACTTCTTTAAAATTCAATGCAAAAAGTTGATTTACTTTTAGTTAGTAGAGACGGCTGTTTTTCTTTTCAGTGTAGGGAGCAGTCTTCAACCAAGTAAACTAAGTTAGGAAGCCCAGACGATCACTGTGTATGCACGTGTTGAGAGCAGACCCAAAGAACAAGCAAACAATAGGCTAAACATGTGTCCCTGATAACTCCACCAGAGAAATACAGGGGAATAAACGTGGAATGTCGCAACATAGCTTAAAGAAATAACATTTAATTCTAATAAAGGGCATACAATTCTGTGCTAGCTCAGAAATAAATCAAATACATGGAACGGCTGGTTTTCCACGAGGAGAGGGTTGAAAACCACTGCACTACAAGGGCGTAGTTGGGTTCTGAACATTGCAGGGGATGGCCTCTGGATGGGGCCTGGGCATTTGACTGTAAGACATTTGCATTTTGAAATATTGAGGGGGATGTATCCCTCCCAGATACTCCTCGACCATGCCTATGCTGCACTATGCCACGCAGAGCCCTAACCCAGAGGACATTGAGACATACTTGTGACTTTTAGGAAATCATGCAAACTTACCGGAAGGGGACACTGGATGATTTAATTATCCCCTACATTGCACAGGGTGCCCGAGAAAATCATGAGCTATATTGTAAGTTGCCAAATTAGAACAAATATGACTTGATAAATGATTGAAGGAATACACAGGTTTTAATGGGGATTATGTATGGCGACTAAATGTTGATTTTGTGGTGAAGTAACCATTGCTTTGTGGATTTTGGGATTGTGACCCTACAGTAACTTGTAGACAAGGGTTTGCCTTCTGGCAGAGGAAACCAAAATGTTGGGCAAAATGTCAAAGTTTTCAGTAAAATTCAAGGTGCTGTTTAATTTAAAATAACAAAATAAAAACTGGCATTCATGGCCATAGTAAAAACGATGAATGTATGGAGTTTGCCGAACAGCTTTGACATTGAAATTGGAAACAGTGCTTTGGTAAGATTACATGAGAATACTGCTTTTTGCAGGGCCGGTTCTGGATGTGCTTCCGTCTTAGGCAAGAAAAAAATAAACGCCCCCCAAACCCTCTCCCATACACATGTATCAGTGTCCGAAACAATGCGTTAGGGAATATTCATGTGAAATGATATTTATTAACAAATTAGCTTAGTTCTAGTTATAAATGAGTTTATTTATATTTTGAATTTGATTGTCCAATATGAGAACTTTTATACATATTTCGGAACGTATTTTTTATCCAGCCGTGTAAAGTGGCCTAATTTCTCTGCAGTCTTTGATGTGGCCCAGCCTGCACTAACATGTCACGTAAAGATGCATTAATATCTTTTGGCCACTCACTGGGATCATGCATGTTTTTTGCCTGGGAGTCATCAGTGGAATGACATGGCTCAGAAGCTTGCGGTAAGTCCGGTTGGCCATCTTCACAGCTTGAATCATCGAAAGGTGGCATGTTGTTCTCAGCGAATGAATGCTCTATCCTCTGATGCATGTCAATGTTCTCCACACCGGCTGATGGATGCTGTTGCATGCAGATAAATTTCAGAAGTTAATCTTTTTGAGTTAGACATTGTGCCTCTTTTCTCATTCAGTTTATTTATATTGACATCCTAATAGTTTATGTCTCTTAGACATGGTAGCAAATTGTTTTAAATCTCTATAGTTTACTTTTAATACCTCCACAGGTAGAATATAGATTAGCTAGCATACTGACAATGTGGGCGATAACAATGTTAGAAGCGGGACAAGAAAGGCTAAATCTTATTGCGTTGGGACTATTACAAATTTAAATACAAATGGCTGGGGAATTTACCAACAAGCTCAGACCTATTGAAAATAGACCTCAATGGACAAATGGGTGAACTTCCGTTTTAAATTCAGGTCGATATTAGATCAGTTTGGTGTACATATTAAAACTTGCTTATTCCTTCTGTTGGAAAGTTGGAAGGAATTATTCCACTTGGTTGCCCAGTGGAATAAATAATGTCAGGACTTTTCATACTGTACAACTGCAATCAGTTCCTATTATGCTGTCAGTCAAAATGTGGACCTGTACTCTGCTGTGGGTACCATGGGCCATTGCACTGAATTAGTTTAATCACCCACTTTTCAGCCATCAACCAGCTCTTTTGTCTTTCCTTAAAGACTGTGCATTAATATTCAGCACTGAAAGAGACTGCTAAATTAGTAGACTGAGACCAAACTTGTGATTCACTATTACGGTTCACAGAAGGTAACAGAAATGGATAGCTGGTATACTTTGTGTAATGCTTAATCTAGACATGAAAATGAACTGCAATGACCATAATGCATTGTACACAAAGCAAACTGAATCAGGAGGAAAAATCTGTGACACAACTTAAGTGTGAGACAGAACTAAAGATTTAGGTGTGCTGGATCTGTACAAAAATAGAGTCAATTGATTGATGGACGGAGGTGACAAAGACTAGAAATCTGCATTCATCTCTTTTTCACTCCCCTCTGGCTCACACACATGCAGAACACACACCTCTATGACACACACACACATCTACAGTCCTGTGCTAACTTGCATTTTAAATCAAAAGCATGCCAGAGTTGTGATGACAGTGACTTCCTTGCCCGGGATCAGCTGAGTGTCTTGCATTGTCTTTGCATTCTGTAAGATGTTTCTCTTGTTTCAATCCCCTTTGAAGTAACAACAGAGAAAACATTCAGCTACAGCGACTGACAGCGTCTTTCAACATCATGATATTGCAGCACCTTGATCTTTATACTGTAGCATACGCAGTGAATAAGGACGCTGGTGTATGATTCCATTAAATTACCCCATGGACAATGTGGAAAGGTACTCTACACTGTAGGCTTTTCGACCATCCCTGCATTTACAAACCTGATTGAGCCAATCACGGAAGCTGAAGTGTTTGTATACTTCAGCAAGACAGTGATCTAAAACATACTGTAACTCAAAATCAACTACAAAATATTTACAAGAAAAAATGACAAAGGCTTTTAAATACACATTTCAGTCCCCAAACGTTTATATGCAAGGAGACCCAATGATCTTCGAGCTGTAAAAGTAAAATATTCAAAAGTCAAGAATAGAAACACTTATAGCTGGATACAGAAAATACTTGAAGTGGTTATTTCCTGGCTAAGGAGGTATTAGAACACCAAAACACCATATTCACTTTCATTTAAATATTTTAAATCCATGGAAAATACAGGTAAATACAAAGCCTGCATTCATATGTGCAAAAGGGTGTCATCATCAATCTGTGTGAAACAGAGTTCCTCTTAAAACATAAGTTGCTTTAATGTTCATAAACTTATGCTACACAAACAGAAGCAACTTCAGAGCCATAACAAAATTGTGAAATGTTTTATGGGCTTATGAACTTTTGACATAATACTGAATTCCTTTCATTAGCAATGTGTTTCTATGAGAGAAAAACTCCCTTCACAGATGATGGCATTGTTCAATTATGTATTCATCTGTTGGACTCAGTGTTGGGTATAGTTACTTTTAGGATTATTTTTTTAGTTACTTGATGTGTTCGCAAGTTTTGGGAAGTCCCTAATTGAGACAAAATGATCAGGTTAATGGAGTTCATATCTTACTGGTGACCATGAATGATATGTTCTTTACTCTTTCTATTTGTTTTATAGGTCACTGTAAAGATATGAACTCCCTTTACCTGATAATTTTGTCTTAATTAGGCACTTCCCAAAACTTGTGAACTTATCAAGTAACTAAAAAGTAATCCTAAAAGTAACTATGCCCAACACTGGTTGGACTCCACTAGAAGCTTGGAGCAATCATGTACAGTACAAGGATAAGGGTGATCTATTGGTTAAAGACAGTCATGAGAATGAAAAGTCTGGGAAACAGAAGCCAGACAAAACACACAAAAGGGAGTCAGTGGCCTAGAAGCAACGACTCTAGCTCACCAGGAGAGGTTACAAGAACCAGATTTAACTTTTTTTGTGTTTTTGACTTAGGTCTATTCAAGTGATAATCCTTTCTGAGAAGCTATAACTGCTAGTAAACTGACACATTATAATGTATGCCATTTAGCAGAATCTTTTATCTGAAGCAAGGAGTGCATGCATAAAATTTCATTAGGGCTGTCCCAGGCAGGAATATATCCCACTAAAAATGTGATCCTCTATCAATTGAGTCAGGTAGAATCATCAGAGTAAAGCCCTTCTCTGCAATGGGGAGAGAAATAGTGCTCTTAACCATAACAGATTTAGAACGACCACAGCTGTGTCTTACGGGAATCATTAAATATAAGCATAAAGCACAGTTTGCCTAATTTGTTTACCCTGAGAAAATGACTGAAAGGATGTTGCATCGTTGTTTTATACAGACTACCTACTAAATGCTAGGTGCGTCGGATATTGTATATGTCTATTCTCCTGTCTGATTAAATTTGCATCACATATGGACAACTGCATAACAAGTACTAAATAATACCTTAACTTTTCCACACATTTTATCTGTCTATGTTTTTTTTTCCCTGTCAGCTAGCAAGCTACGCTGGAGATTACAAAGCAGTGGTAATAATAGCCTTTTTGCTACCTGCCTGGTTTGCTATTTCTGGGCAGCTCGGTGAGAAACAGAGAGTGAGAGGGAGAGAAGAAGTCATTTCTTATTCTCATTATCTTTTGTTCCCAACCTGGTTTGTCATCCTGTGTTTTGACTAGATAACGAGGCACCACCTCAAGCTTTACTTCAAAATGGCACCTTATTCCCTACAAACTGGTCTTGTTTTGACCAGTGACCAACTTCAACAGGGTGCCGTTTTGGATGCAAGATTTCTTTCGTTAAAACGTGTATTCCACAATAGTCTTGCTATCTCAGCCCCCAGAATACTTTGCACCCTGTAAGCCTTTTAGAATAAACAAGCGCCAGGTATATCTGTACACACCGTTTCTTAGATATTCCACAGAATCAGCAGACCGTGACATTGAGCGGAAGGAAAGGTGGTGGAGGGAAACTTCAAAGTACGCATTGGCTTCACATGCCTCGATACTGGCATGGGTTGAGAAGTGTTGCAGCATCATATTTGATCAGTTGCCGCCAAGCAGTATTGACAAAAGAAAGAAAGCTACCGTATATACAGTATAAGTAACTGTTGCACACCTGAGATCTCTTGTCTGCGTGTGATGGATAGTGAGGGTGAAGTGAAAATGTGTATTCTCTTCTAGTGATCCAGAGGTCCATAAGGACACTGGTTCAAATCCCCGACCACCAAGGTCAAAACTCAAGACAGTTAACCCTACTTGCATCTGGGTTGTAGTTGTATGTAAGAGTTGATTCTTCGTCAACTTGCCAAGCAAAATAATTATTGAAAAAAATATATATATATAAATTCCGGATGCTAGGAGAACTGCATGGAAATATATAGTATAGTGATATTGTATGTGGTCAGGTGAGAAAAAATGAGAGAAAGAGACTGAAGAGAGAGAGAAAGACTGAACAGGGAGAGAGACTAAAGGTTGAAGGGAAAGTGATAAAAAGAGAGATTTTAGAAACCGGAAAAAGGTAGGATAGGTGTTTAAAGGTCATAGTGGTTTGAATGTAGAGAGATTCTTATGTATGCTGTCACTGAGCAGAAGTGAAGCCACAGCTGCACTGTGTAGGCAGGCAGTTTGTACTTAGAAATGGATGGGAATTTTTGTAGTTGGGGAAATGTTGAATTGGATGGGTCGGGAGCGATTGAAAAGCATTGAAAGTAATGGCTACGGATAAAATAGATTTCCCAGCTTGAAAATTAGAGTCAAAATCTTTAATTGCTGTGTCAGTGGTTGGACTTTTTTCAGATGTTGTCTGCACACCAGGCCAACTTCACAGCATATCCTGACATTCAATTAACCTGGCAACAACAAGGTCTTCATGAATAAATAACTCTGCATGATGGCCTAGGACAAGCTAATATGCATCAAACATCTTTTCAGACTGTCTCTGCAGGCATCGACACAACAAAGGTTCGCCTAACTTTGGAGTTGTGTCATTTGTTCATACAGGTGAAGAGGTATACAGTGAGCATAGCCATCCTACTGGGCTTGAGCCACTGCCCTTTTTCACTCAGACTTAACCAGTGTCCTCTTGGCTGGTGTTACTTAAAAAAATATCTATAATATAAATATTATACTACTATAAGATTGTATACCATTTATTTTCATATATTTAATGTCCTCTCTAATAAATAGTTTGTTCCAACTTTACCTTCAGACCAGGGAAGAAAAAAATTGATACACTGACAACTGAGATTACATTTCAATACTTAGACAACTACAAACTTGTTTTTATACACAAGTTACCGACTAGCCTATGTCACGCTTCCTGTCCATGTTTGTTATAATAGAGGCAGGCGCGAAGGAGATGCAATACAACATTCTTTATTGTTAATAGAACTCAGAAAACAAAATAATACTGCCACGTGGGGCTTTGTAGCTAAGACACGGACACACACCGGAACACGTAACATGAACATTGACGAACAGGGGACACATGGAAACACGAGGGCTAAATACTAATTTCCTAATTACAAACACACTTCAGCTGGGGATTAACACACTGACATCACAATTACTCTAACTAAAACCCATATATGGAACAGACACAAGAGGGAGCCAAAACACAACACACAAGGGAACAAGGGAGGAAACACAAGGAATAACCAAATTATACATAAGGGGTCCATAAGAAGTCACAACCCCACAGCCCTCCCTGGGCTGGATGTGACAGAAGCCCCCCCAAAACGGCCACCTACACCGGGGTGGCCAAATCGAAAGGGGCAAGCCAGCTGGAGGGCCCGGGGTCAGGAGGGACCGTGGGCCCGGGGGCAGGAGGGACAAAGGGCCCGGGGTCAGGAGGGACAAAGGGCGGCCAGGGGCAAGGCAGTTCAGGTGGCGGCCCGGGATCAGGAGGGACAGAGAGGGGCCCTGGTGCTGGAGGGACAGAGAGGGGCCCTGGGTCTGGAGGGACATACAGGGGCCCCGGTGCTGGAGGGACAGTGAGGGGCCCCGGTGCTGGAGGGACAGAGAGGGGCCCTGGGTCTGGAGGGACAGAGAGGGGCCCCGGTGCTGGAGGGACAGAGAGGGGCCCTGGGTCTGGAGGGACAGAGAGGGGCCCCGGTGCTGGAGGGAGAGAGAGGGGCCCCGGTGCTGGAGGGAGAAAGAGGGGCCCCGGTGCTGGAGGGAGAGAGAGGGGCCCCGTTGCTTGAGGGACAGAGAGGGGCCCTGGTGCTGAAGGAACAGAGAGGGGCCCCGGGTCTGGAGGGAGAGAGAGGGGCCCTGAGTCAGGAGGGAGAGAGAGGGGCCCTGAGTCAGGAGGGAGAGAGAGGGACCCTGGGTCAGGAGGGAGAGAGAGGGGCACGGGGACAGTGGCAGGGAATGGCACAGGGACAGTGGCATTGAACGGCACAGGGACAGGCAGTTCAGGCAGCCCGGGGAAAGGCAGTTCAGGAGGCAAGGGGAAAGGCAGTTCAGGAGGCAAGGGGTCCGGAAGTTCAGGTGGCCAGGGTGGCAGGGTGTCTGGGAGCCCTGGCGGCAGGGTGTCTGGGAGCCCTGGCGGCAGGGTGTCTGGGAGCCCTGGCGGCAGGGTGTCTGGGAGCCCTGGCGGCAGGGTGTCTGGGAGCCCTGGCGGCAGGGTGTCTGGGAGGTCCGGCGACGAGGGTCCGAAAATCTGCGACGGGGGTCCTGACGGGACGGTCAGCGACGGGGGTCCTGACGGGACGGTCAGCAATGGGGGTCCTGACGGGACGGTCAGCGACGGGGGTCCTGACTGGACGGTCAGCGACGGGGGTCCTGACTGGACGGTCAGCGACGGGGTTCCTGACGGGACGGTCATATCCCACACGGGTCATATCCCGAGCTGTCGATATCCCACATGGAGGCGAGTCAAATCTGCTCGGTGGGCTGCCTTCTCTTCCTATCGTAGGGAGAGAGAGAGCATGCAGCCTGCGCCCCACCAAAAAACATTCCCCCGAGAGAGAGAGCAGACTCCTCGGATCTGTGCCTGATCCCTCGCTGCCTTGTTGCTTGGTTTGTCAATCTGTCATGCTTCCTGTCCATGTTTGTTATAATAGAGGCAGGCGTGAAGGAGATGCAATACAACATTTTTTATTGTTAATAGAACTCAGAAAACTAAATAATACTGCCACGTGGGGCTTTGTAGCTAAGACACGGACACCCTGTTGTCAAATACTGAAGCCCAAAAAAAAAAAAAAAAGACACGGACACACACTGGAACACGTAACATGAACATTGACGAACAGGGTACACATGGAAACACGAGGGCTTAATACTAATTTCCTAATTACAAACACACTTCAGCTGGGGATTAACACACTGACATCACAATTACTCTAACTAAAACCCATATATGGAACAGACACAAGAGGGAGCCAAAACACAACACACAAGGGAACAAGGGAGGAAACACAAGGAATAACCAAATTATACATAAGGGGTCCATAAGAAGTCACTACCCCACAGCCCTCCCTGGGCTGGATGTGACAGCCTATGGTCAACTTTTAAGAGTAGCAAGCAATCTACAATTTGTGCTAAAATGCATTATATTATGCAATCGACAGCAGTACTTAGTTTGTGGCATGCAGAAAGTGTTGCCGTGCACATCATCATGCTGAAAATGTACAATTGAACAGTGGGTTCAATTGAACATTTTCATTAATTTATACCCAGATCAGTTGAGAAAGCCCACTGTTCAAGTGACTACTTGAGCTCCATTTTAAGAGCTGATACACAAGTTGTACATCATTTTTATAACATTCTCTTACCATTAATTTGTGGTGAATTTGACCATCAATTAAATGTCAAGGAACACATATAGGATAGCTAGCCAGCAGTCAATCCCTGGTAACTCCAGAGTCAGATTATTCCATATGGTACAAACTATTGTTTAGTTGTCAATATAACATTTGCATTAACTATTCTTGCCTTAATCTAGCCTCCTCTGCAAAAAGTGTTGCCAGCCAGTCAGAGAGGCAGGTAGTGAGAAAGAGGGAGTAGGACAGAGTAAAAGCAATGTAGCAGTCAACAAATTGGAGAATGATCCTGGAATATATAGAAGTGAGGAAAATGAAGAGGAACGACTGGTCAATAGCCTACTAGTCAAAAATATGAAACCACTCTTGCACTGTAACTCATCATCTAGTTTATGTAGTTATTTAAACATTGTTTTTTACTTATATAGTACAATAATCTGCCATGTTAATGGTGCATGATGTAGGTTATGTTTTTTAAACCTATATTTATTTATAGGCCCTACTAAACAAATATATAGACTAACAAATGCAACAATTTGAATAACTGAAGGACTAAGTTACATATCAAATACATCAGTCATTTGAAAAAAAACTATATAAAGTGTTAATTTATGGATTTTACATGATGGGAATACACATATGGAGTATGAAACAGGAGACCAACTGTACACTGTAAATATCTCATTTATATTTATTTGTTAACTCAATTTGACTGATTTCCACATTAACTGGTCTGTAACATCAGTTACATTTTGCATCATGCTTTTTCAATTGACTGACTCCTACAGTATATATGAACTACATTGTAATGGCTGCTTTTCAGGTTTTGTTTAGTACAGTCTTGGATGAAATAGCTTGGCATAGGTGTTAGATAGAACCCAATGTAAATAGATATATTACATTGGGTTCTATCTAACACCTATGCCAAGCTATTTCGTCGAAGTCTACACTATTCTAAAAATAGGCATTCAATCACAAACCCTTGAATGTATAAAACTTTATATGATGTGTAAATTCAAGATCTTCTCATAGTGTGTGATTATAAATGTTGTGGCAAATTCGGGAGGTGGCAATAATACTTGGAAAGGTTGTGTGTGTGTGTGTGTGTGAGAGAGAGGTTGTGTGTTTATGTAATTATAATCTTAGCAAGATTCACATATGACACCTCATTTGAAAAATCTGTAAAACAATATCTCTTCCTGAGACCCAGCAGAAACATTGTTACAATTCAATTTTGAACATGGACAAGGCCAAATAAATGCTGACAGGGTCATAGCCCCACTCATATAACATCACTGAAAAGCCCAGGATGTGCTCTCAATGGGAAAGTGGCTAGTATGGATACAAAGATACTGACCAAAAACCTATGTCCGTTAGAGGACACAAAAATTCATTTCTGGGTCTTAGGAGGATATATTCAAACATCCCATTTCAGCTAAACAATTGATATACAGAGTAGGATCTAAACACTAATTTAAAATAGTTAAAAAATCACCTTTAAGTTGTAATGATACATCTTCTGATGCTAAGAAAGATTCATAACAGAGAATAAAAAATAGAAACAAAAACAAAATTGTGTTGATTTCATTTTTAAATAAATCTCTTGGGCTGCTCTTCTGGGGTTGTTTATGCCGGTTTCCTCAGGAATCAAGTCATCATTTATGTCCTCTGTCGGATAATGACATCCAACACGCTCCTGATGGCTCATGCTCTCAGACGTGCTCCCCAGGCTCAATAGACTGGTTTCTTCCATCAGGAGGAATGTGTACTGGCGGAAAGACTGACAGCGTAGGTCCCTGCAGCCATATCCCCTACTAGCACTTGCTGTGTCTCTCCTTGGTCTCTCTCTATCTCTCTCAGTCTTTCCCCTGTTTGGCATCCGTCTCAGGTCGGGCAAACTGGGACAGATGATATCTCATAGTGAGCAGGTTGGGCTGTGGGGAGAGGGCACCAGGACCAGAGGCAAACTTATGGTGGATTAAGAAGGGTGGCAAAAGGGGGGGCTCAACAATCGCTCAAGAGACAATTATGGCTTATCACATGGCACCAATAGTGAAGTAAGATATACTGCAATGGGTGCTGAAATCACCTCAGGCCAAAGGCTCTTTACCTAAATAGTGCATGTTTTCCCAGCATGCATTTCAAATGTTGGCTGAGTCTGCTGTCTCTAAATTGTTTCTGAAAGGCAGTGTAGGAATCTTCCTTAATTTCCGTTTGATTTAATTAGCATGGTAAGACAATGTTCAACCTGTGTTTCGCTTTGCTTCTTGAATATTCCTCACTGATGTTATGTTTCTTAGCTTTAATTGTGTTCTGACCGATTTTGCCATGAGGGGGTCTGGGTAGATTACATTTCTTGAGTGTCTGCCGCTTGGAATATTTTGATTGTGCCAATATTCAAACATTAATTGAAGGATTAAGGTTAAGAAACAGCAAGCACTGTCTGTCAAGTTGGCTTCAAGATTTGATTATGAGCCTCTATCCAAAGTTTAATCATACAGTTCCCACAGATTTTTCAGTGTAATTACAATTTTAAGCTATGAATAGTGAGGAAGCTCAGCTGTTTGCTTTATTTAGGGTTTCATTCATTTTCAAGCTGTCATTTCAGCAGTAATTGAAAATAAATGAAAACATGTTGAATTGGGAGATTTGGTTGAACGAGTTGTAATGAAATAATTTTAGGATGTCAATTTGTTTGCAATGTTGAAATATCCCACATGTCAAAAAGGAAACATTTTTAGATATACCTTCCAGTTTCGTATACATCATAGTCATTCATAGAAAATAGATTTTGCCTCAAGGTTTGCCAGGTAAGCCAGCTAAATTTTAGTTAAGTCAAGTTAGCCACTGTATCCCTCTGTATCAAGCTCTTTTACTGATTTCATTAAGAGTATATAAATGTACTTTTAACCCGACTCTGAGTTGTTCACTGCCATGTTTTCATGATGTATGTTCAGATTACATTAGTATTTTAGCAGATCTGTGGTGTTGATACAAATTCTCATAATCAAAGAGCGTCCACATCACATTCTGGGCGGATGTGTTGCCTGTTTACACAAATTGTTTCCTTTGGCTGGATGCTATGTCAAGCCAATGTACCTTTGTTTCTTCCACCCCAATAATTTTTTCAGAGTACCTCAGATTTCCAGATTCCAGAGAATGATGTAATTGTTTAGATTGGTCCCAGATACTGATGTCGGACATGGGAATTGAACATTCAGAAGAAGCATAGTTGGCTTTCCTTTGTAGCAAGCAATAGAGTAGAGAACACTTTCAAATCTACTCACCAAGCAAGGGCAAGTCTCTCTGAAGGATGTACAAGTCCCAGAAAAAAAGCAACAACCCACGCTTCTCCTTTGCCTGAGTGCCAACATGCTGTGTGATTGGCAGGGTGGGCGATTGAGGAAGAGAAAACAGAGAGAATGACATGACCTGCATTTTGCCATAGAGAGAAAAAAAGAATGATGAGTTATGAGAGATGGAGTCATACCTGAAGACAAAGAGAATGAGACAGACAGATGGAGAGAAGACACTAATACCTCAGCCCTGTTTATACCTGACTCTAGTCTACATCCTTCATATCAATCAGATAACTATTCATCTCATTATTGTCTACATACCCACAAAAAATACATGGAGACAACCTGGTAATGAGATCAGAATTAAAAGTTACACACAGGAGCTGGTATTTTTCATCCAGACCAGTGCCGGGGTGGGTAATCGGGAGAACCGGGAGAGTTCCCGGTGGGCCGCTAGTTGTTGGGCCGGTAAGGTGGTTCGTGAAAAACTATTTTATAATCGCTATACTTGTTGCAATTAGCCTTTCGCCGAGCCCGCCCCCCTTAGTTATTGTTTCTACGCCCGACAAACAAATGGTCAAACACCCGACCAGTGCAACAGATTGCCATAACGGAAAAGGTATACCGTGTGTGTCAGTTACCTTTTTTGGAGCATTAACTCTGTGATATCCTCAAGATCGAGGCAAAAGGGGTTACAGTATGCAGTGGAAGTATATATTCAAAATATAAAAATACGCAATGAAGGAGACACGACTACTATCGAGGCTAATGCTTACCGGTCTCAAGCTAAATCTGAGAAACACCATGACCTGTACCTCAAACGCAATCA
>JACXGM010004411.1:14363-29440 GCA_016801145.1 Umbra pygmaea | reverse complement strand
AAATAAATACATTCTCAATCTTTTGGAAAAACTAACATTGTGACTCTCTGGGACCAAAAATAACGGGAGCGAGTTCCATTCCACCATTGCTCTATAACACGATGCTCTTTGAAGTTGATTTGTTCGACAGGCAGGAAGCAAGAAACGCCCTTCAGTTGATTGACGAGTGGAATAGGTATGAACATCACTGAAGAAGGTCAATCTTTTATAAATAATTTTGGGTGTGTTTGTAATAATTATATTTTTTAAGAATTTAATAAGAAAGTAATTAATTCTGCTTCTTACATGAAGCCATGCTAACTGATTGTGCATCTCCCTGATACTTGTTCCAAAAGAACAGTTTAGAACAAGCCGAGATGCTTTATTTTGTGCAATCTGTAATCTGTTTAAATTATTCTCTGTAGTTGAAGCCCAAATGATGGAACAATAGTCCAGATGACACAAAACTATTGATTCCACCAAAGTTTTCCGTATACGAATCGGTATGCATTTTCTGCAATGCCAGACTGCAGCCATACTCCTACCCATTTTATTCAATATTAATTTTATCTGGGCGTTCCAGGTCAACCTGCTGTCCACAATCACGCCAAGCAATTTGGCCTCCTCCACTTGTTCAATTATCAAACCACCAACTGACAAATTCAGAGCAGGGAGATCTTGTTGGAGTCTCTCTTGACTAAGATACAATGGTAAGTATACTAACTAGGAAACATTGTATAAATCTTTTGAATATACATCATGCAACGTCATGCCACAATGTTCTCGGAGCAGATAAACTAAATTGTTATTACCGTACATAAAGGATACACACCAAGATATTAGCACAGCCTCTACTGGGAGCAGATGGCTTTAGACACGTCCCAAACCCATTTTCATTCACTTGCTAAGATGTTAACCCAAACCATTTTAGGATTTCCCCAGTGCAGGATATGTGCAGTCTTCTCATTGCATAAAGGGTATTTCTACCCAAGCCAAGCCTGATGGGCACTGACATTATACTTCAGATAGTTTTTCATTAATCACTGAGAGTCTGGCTAGGTCTCGGCTATTGCAAAATTGATCGGTAACATTTGAAAATGGATCACTTGGCTCTTGCTCTGCTGCACAGAGGCAGTACGGCCCGATCACTGCGTCGAAGTTGTTCGATCTTGTCAAATATAACACCAGAGCACTGAATGTTCACCAGGCCACCGCACCGTATCTTCTGGGTTTTGGAGTGAGTAAGGAACTCTTGTCCAGCTTCCATCCCTCTGTCTCGTTGTTAAGCAGAGAAACAAGCGGAGGCATCGCTATGGGTAATCAAACGCGCAGAGTCATGAAGAAAGAGCGGCACAGGGAGCCAGGGACAGACGGAGACAAACGGCAAACAATCACAAACAGTCAAATGCATTTCTGATTTGGGCTGAGTGTTAAATTTGGTAGAAGCAACAGGGCCTTGCTATAGTAGAGTTACAATGCTTAGGACTCATTATATTCAATCATGACATCTGTTGGAATCGGTACTTTATCGAGGGACATTTATCAGAATTTCGGCAGAATACAAAGACAAATATACTGCACCCGTGATTTTGGTTTGTTCTCACCATAAACATATGTCCAGCCTTAAGGGAGACTATTATAAATATTTCATATGTTTATCTTTCCCACTGGAGCATGATGTTTACCTATGATTGGCTGGAGAGAGGCCAGCTGGGAGGGCCGAGTCTGTCAGTAGGACTTACCTGGACGTCACAATGACTGTTGTAAAACACAGTGGGCCCACAGACTGTTTGAGCCTGTACAATGTTTTTGTGTGTGTGGGAGGGAGTTGGTGTGGGAGTCTGTGAGTCCCAAGGGCATTGTGGAATGGAGCCGTCACCCTCCAGTGGTATGGTGGTACGATGGTACGTTAGCAATAATTTCCTTGATGTGGGTGTTTATAATCCCACAGTGTCTGGTCCAGCACTACCCAGACCACACCAGGCCTGCCTTTCTTCTGAGGGTTTGGTGTCTACTGTAACATCCAGAAATGGTACGTAGTAACTCGGTTACATGTGGATGAATTGGTAGTGCGTCATGGTGAAAGTTATGGGTTCAACTACGCAGGGGAATGGTGCAATAAAGTACAGTCAACTCTATAGAGAAAAACAAGTTGAAATCAGTTTGATTTAATGACTTCCAAAAGGGTGATTTTGCTTGTGACAACGTTCTGAACACAAGCAATACAGGTTAACTCAGACAAGACAAATCTGAAATAAGACTATTACTGTTGTTTCCACAAATACTGTGATCTTATTCTAAGGACCAAGTAGTGCCTGAATTTTACTGTCTTGATTGTTTTCAAAATGTTCTGTGTTACAAACAAACAAAATGTGCTCAATTTGTCCATTGGCTGATTTTATTAGCTTAATTCACTTTTCTTAAGGAAAATTCTGCAGTGTACAAACATGTATGCACTCATTACTACCTATAAGCTGTGGTGGAAGTTTACACTGTAGGAAGAGACTATGCTAAATAACTAAAATGTCAAATGTAAGTACGGTACACAAATGGCTCTCTGTTCCTGTTTCAGTGGGATATTCTCTGAAAAAATACAGTCTTGATTGGAGATCTCCTTGGGTCTGTGAGTGTGTTTGTATTCGTGCGTCTCCATGCCTGACTGTGTCTCTGGGTGAACCACCGTCCCACACGAGGGCAGACAGCCAAGAAAGCGAGGGATGAGAGAATAGGGGAGGCTGGCATTACTACTAGCCGGCCAAAGGTTGTTCCACTGCCCCTACAGTTTGCTTACCTATAGCTCTCTGTTGGTTTGCTGTTAGATTTACATGGCCTGCTGTCTGCTTCCATAGAAAAGAGCAGCTGCTTCATTGTGGGGCTGTGGGTTATTCATGAGAAGTGATTAAATGTTCAGAGAGCATCTCAATTTTGTTGCCTGGTGCTTAGCTCCGTGTCCCCATGTGACACTCACACACATTGGAAATGCCAGGATCTGATTCTTTCATGTTGCTATTGGTCGACCGACCGATCGACCCGTCCGCTCAACCAACCACCTTAGTGTCTGTCCTCTCCCTCAGTGTGGGATTATTAAGTCTCTGAGGTAGTTTGTAGGCCTCTTAAAGTAGCTAATGGAACTGTCTGAGGACTGGGACTGAAGGAGGACAGAGGACAGATGGTAGCAATGGAGGATAGGAGACAGGCAGGGGAGCGGTGTAGGAAAAAGGAGAATGTTACATGTTCTACTTGATGTTACTGTCATCATACCTCCCCTTCCATTGCACACACACTCACGTACACATACTGACACACACCATCCTACTGAAATAAACTGTGTGAGGAAGTCGCTGAGATGGCGAGTTACGGTTGTTCTGAGCGTAGGTCGTTTGTTAAATATATTGACCAATTTCAAACTCTACTGAGTTTTAATGAACTGAGAACCAGCGCATCGGAATGGAAGTCAATACAGGGAAATATATAATTAAAGGGAGATGCTTTTTTAAAATTTATTTGTGAAATCTGTATTGGAGTGTAGGAGGTGATTTACAGGCTCGGGCAGGTCGGCAAAACGGATAACTACAGTATGAGGAGAAAGGGAGAGAGAGAGAGAGAGAGAGAGAGAGAGAGAGAGAGACGGGGGCTGCTACTGGATAGATTTGTCTGGTGTTGTTTTTCACTACTCCAGGTCATGGACAGTAGATAACAATTGTGTACTACTCATCCAAAATATAGTACATCACTCTATAGACTGGACTGGATTGTTTTGTGTTTAATACTCTCTCTCTCTTACATTATATGTATGTATGTATGTATGTATGTATGTATATATATTTTAATATAGGAACCATTACATACCCTAAGAAACGTCCAACACAATCTAATATAACATATTTTGACGAAACATTAAACATAAGACAGAAAAAACATAAAACCACTACAGTTTTGACTTCTCATTTGCTCATACCCTTCAGTTTATTACACTCTCTCAAAGTGTATAGATTATTAGAGTTCCAATATTTACATGTTTGTTTTATAAGAGAGGAAAAGATGATTATCCATCCTATTTCATATCTCCAGCACTCACCCCATCTTATACTAATATTAGTTACTTGAAGGTCCAATACTGAATTATTTTTACTAAGAGATTTTTGATTGGGTAGGTCTCCTGCAATATTTTATATATTTTGAAGAAGATTTTTACCAGATTTTCAGACTGAAAAATTATAGATCAGTTCTGCTATCTAGACCAAAGTGATTGAAGTAAAACAATTTTAACATAACTTTATTTGCATGTATTGAAACACTTTCTCATCAGACAGCCTAAATTTAGATTTTAGTTCTGAAAAAGATATAATTTGTCGTCCCACCAACAGATCATTTAGAAATTCACTACCTTTCCTTTTCCATGTGGGCCAATTTATGTGTAAGTTCTAAAAAACTTTCCAAGTATTGTTCAATAAAGGTATATTTTTAGGAAGCTGTATTTGTACTTTCACAATCTTTTTGTCCCATGCTATACTGTTCTTAATATTTAAATTATTGATGTAATTATTTTGTCTTCAGAAAACAGACACTATTATTTTAATTATCTAAGCTTACACCTGACTATCTTCGTTTAATGAAATACGAACAGGAGAAATCTGTTCCAGATGTCAGGGGGTAGTCCAAACACACAACATAAGGGTAAACCCTATGGTCTGTTAGTAGCTTAAAATACATTAATTCACCATGACTTAGTTTTTATGTGCTGAATTAGAAAATTGTGGTTTAATACATCTTCACATTAAATTCAAGGGAATATTGATGAGGATAAAACACAATAACATTTCATGTTTAATTTTTTTATAACTGCTTGTGTAATTTTAACACATTCATACTGTTCTTTCAGGATCTTTGCTGCAGAAATGAAGAGCATATTTGAAGTGTAATTAGCTAGGCTTTTAATATTTTGGATTTCTACAATAGCTGACTTGATTTGTCTTAAAATGTATCATGCCCTGTTTTCCTACTAGGTGAATCTGGCTCAAATTAAGGGGTTATTTTAACCAGAATATATTCTGCTAAATAAGATATTAGAACTCCATCTGTGAAAAATTCACATTGTCACATCGAAATGCAACACAACATTTTCCATGCCAGTGATTCCCAAAAATCCTTTAGGGCTGAGATAAATCCTCCTTTGAGGCTTGTTCATCTGATATGTAGAGTGGAAAGCAAACATCAACTAATGTAGTCAATATCAGAGTGACAGCTTAAACGCCATGATTGCAGTGATCAGCTGTTGAAGCTTGGCTTATTGACTGTTTAAAGAAGCCTGTCTGCAAAACATTTCTATCCATGAAGTCTCTACTGCTCGTTTGCTAGTGACGCAAACTTTCAGCAGTGTGTTTTAGCCACTGTCCATGATGAAAGAAAACAGTGATGTCCTCACTGTCATCAAACATATTTTTGAGATGGGTACTTCCTGTGGTGAATTGTAGTCAGTCTTCCATGTACGCTGCTATTCTACTACTTTAAAAAAATAGGGTGAGTAGGTCATTAGTTACACCTGATGGAACATTACAGTTGCCCAGTCTGGGATGTGTCTCTTTGTACACTCTGGAAGAAACTTTGCTGCCCTGATCCTTTGCACAGGCTTATTGTACAGTTATGGTAAGCTTAGATTTCAATAGATTTCAACATCTCACATTATTTATTCACTTTATAATGTCAAATAAATTAAAATGAAATGTGTAGAGAATTATTCAATAATCATTACGACGTTGATTTGTTGTTATTCAACACTCATAAAGCCTACCATCTGAAGGCTAAGAAATGGTCCTAACTCATTGACCTGATCTCTTCCCCTCTGATTGTAAGCCCTGACAGTAGTCACAAGGAACGCCTGCTGATCCCTGTCTAGTCTCTTACCCCATCATCGTGGGATCATGGCCCTAGCTTAATTGCCCACCACATTGAAATTGAGAGAAAAATGGATCTGTGTCTGTACATCTCCATATGTCACTCAATTACTGAATCTTGTGTGAGTGATGCATTTTTTGCTCAAGAGATTCCACGTTCACACCATTCCATTGATTGGCCTGAGAAATCCACTGCATTTTATTGGGGATTGCACGTTACTGTCACCTTGTTTGTTTGGTACAATCATGCAACCACAGAAGACCCGGACTACCTATTACACCTTGGAACTTAGTACATATAAGATGAATTGGCTTTGGTTGTGTAGCAATCTGTTGCTTTTGTCTTCCTCATCTTCTCTCCAAAGACACTGATTGAAATGTAAATTTGCGACACAGCATGGGGCATCACGATAAAAGCGGCAGCATCACTGTGTGATGTATATCAAACCCATTCTAAAAAGCCCACAGCTCTCCACCCAGGCAGAATGGAGGACATGTTATCTGGCCCTTTTTCTCCACGCCAGGGTCGTCTCTGATGGATACCCAGTTAGTTAGTCGCAAAGCCTGGGAGACAAGATGAGAAGTGAAGCAAGCATGCACCCCCCGCCCATCCCTCCATTTCATCCTTCACTCGTCGGCCCTCGCCTTCGTCTCATCCTTAACAACAATCTCTTTCATCCTCCATCGAGTGAAAGATATCTCATTTAGAGCTCGCAGCAGCCTGCTCATAGAGTTACACTCTGACTAGTAAACTAGAGTATGCGTGTGTGTGTGTGTGTGTGTGTGTGTGTGGTGTGTGAGTGTGTGCGTGCATGCATCTGTATCTACATGTCTTGTTTGTGCACATTTCCGTGCGTGTTCGACCACATGCAGACTGGATCGCTCCTCAGGGGGTTTTGATGCTCGATTGCCTCATCAAGACGCCTAAATTGGTCCAATATACCTGATGGTTTTAGTGCCTCATTTATCCTGCCTGTGTTCTGCTCTCTAGCATAATTCATCCCATTCTGCCACATCCAACCAAATTACCATTTCTTTTACCCAGGCTGCCATTTGGGATGCAGAGGGGCCCTACGCTAGGCCTCAGGGCATTGGAGTCACTGTACTCACATGGGTTTGATATGTGCTGTTATTGGATGAACTGAGGCACATTAAAAGCTACCATATATTATGGATTTACAGGAATACGTGCTTTGAGAAAGAAGAAGTAGGAACTGGAGCCATCATTTAAAGATAAATAATAGAGCGCTAAGTATGTGATAATGGTTGCTGGAGGTTATTGAAATTAAAGAAGTACGTTTTTATTGCTCATAAAGGCCATCAGGAAGGTTTTCCCCTTAAAGGTCATTGCCTGAAATACAGCAGTCATTCGAAGAGAGGCTAACTGAGTGTCTTTGTGTTTTGCGGAAGAGTTGCAAACATGTTGTCATTTCACCCACAGACGTTTATCTCCACTGGACAGACTTGAAATACAGAACTAGGGGCTTTTTACAGTACGATAGATTCCGATAGCTCTCAGCAACATCTACAAATTCGCTCGAGCTCATTTCCATACTGTTTGTTCTTACACTGTCCAGACCGGAATCGCGCCTTCGTGGGTATGTCATTCAAGACGCCTTGAGCTGCGTGCGCTCAGAAACCAGCCCAGCCCATTGAATTTCCCCTCAGTACACATTTCTCCTGGGCCGTTAGCAAAGCCGAGGTGGGATCTCTCGTGCGCTGCCTCCGGAGGTCGCGTGGAATTCGAGAGTGACCCGCAAGTTTGCACACTACCCTTTCGATGGCCCAATGTTCCCCTGCAGAAACAATGCATCCAGAGGGACTTGGTAGAACACAAAGTCTACAGTACGTGTTTGTGATGATGCCCAGGGAGAGCTCTTTGAATGAACACCTGATGGATAAGCGTTAACTTGACTTGTCCAGCCTTATCTCCTTAGATTGATTCAGCCTGGGCCTTGGCCTTCAGCCTGGCGACTATATAACACACTTCGACACTCTGTATCCATCCAAGGCCTGCCTCACATATTCTCTCTCTGGATGGGAGCATTAAGGCCATTGAGTGGCTTGTCCGCAGGCCGATGGTGCTCTGATAGAACGATAATGGAGATGACTGATAACAGAACCGAAGAGGGAGGCTTTGGAGAGAGGCTGTACATTGGCACAAGTTCCTGCTTATCTGACTGGCTGCCTGGCTTAGGATTCATATACACACCACACACACACACACACACACACACACACACACACACACACACACACACACACACACACACACACACACACACACACACGAACACACACAACCTGGTGCCCGCCCACACGCCTTTGTGCCACTATCAGGGGAATGGAAACTTTCTCTCTTTGTTGTTTAAATCCAGAGCTGAATAATGGTTGCCCGAGCAGAAGCCAACTTGGAAGAGGGGCTGTTAGCACAGCGTGCTTTTGTGCTGAATTCGCCTCATCAGTTGTCAAGTGAGCATAGACAAAAGTCAAATCGTCAAGGTATTGACACCTACAAATATGTTAACATTACGTGGTACCAAGTCTTTCACCGGGAGAACACAACTGAAATATCAATAGCTGTGGTCTACTACCATTGGCCCTGCGGGCTCTTAGGGACATTGTTCATCTAACACCAGACTTGGCAAACAGTAACTAACAAGCCAGCCAGCCGTAGTTTGTCTGTGGTCCGGAGACATTTGTGTAGCTTTCTTTTAAACAAAGGACAGGGGTTAGACAGCTATGCTTTCATTGGCCAGACTGTAAGAGAACTGTAACTGTAGGCTGACCCCTACCCTGTAATTCACCCTCTCAATGTGTTCTACAATATCCGCTCCATCGCCACCATCCGAATTTCTTCTTAATTCCCTACTATATTTAGCCCAGACAAGGCAGTTTCAGATGCTGACATTACACCAGCCTGCATTGGACATAGCCTCACACCATGGGCTGGTGTATGAACAGGGATAGAGTATAAAAACTAAATTAAAGGAATATCTTTCAACTATTGGACCCCCCCCGACTACAGCTACGATCAAACACAGCTCTGAAATTCAGGAGAACAGGCTGGGTAGAGGACAGTAGAGCCAAAGTAAACACCGACAGACCGCACTTCAGGCAGGACACTGTACAAAATACAGTGAAGAGACAAAGACATAGCAAGAGGAGAGAAACAGAGAGAGGGAGAGAGCGGAGAGAATGTGGATGCTTGATGAGAATGAGTGGTACGTATTAAGATAATCAAATCCAAATGAAAAACAGTTGCTTGTACATCGCTGGCCCATTTACATTTTAATCATTTAGAAGATGCTCTGTATCACTCTTGTTTTTCACGTTTACAGTTTCTCTTGTTATTCCCTCTCTCTTTTCCCTCGTTCCTTGCTTCTCTCCCTCTTTTCCTGACTTCCTTTCTCTTTCTCTCTCCTGTCCTTTTCCTCTCTCCTATTTAAATGAAGCACATTGTTAGTGGATGTGTTTTGTAATGTGTCCCGGGAGGGATCCCCAAGAGTAGCTCTAACTCCATCTGTTAGCAGCCAGCCTTGATGAATGAAATTCTCCAGCGAGCCCAGACAGAGCGGAGCTTGGTGCAGAGTGTGTGTGCTGTGTGGTGCGTGTAGAGCGTGTGGTGTGTGTGGATTTACGTGGTATGTTTGGCTGCGAGTGTTGTGTGTGTGTGTGTGTGTGTGTGTGTGTGTGTGTGTGTGTGTGTGTGTGTGTGTGTGTGTGTGTGTGTGTGTGTGTGTGTGTGTGTGTGTGGTTAGTAAATGGCTAACATGTCTGTAGCTGGTGTCAGTTAAGCTGCTAGTGGGCATCCATGAATCCCCTGTGGACAGTGTGTCGCTGTGCCAAATAAAACATTTCAGGTAGTATAGTCCAAGAGAGAACTAACCTGACTAACATATACTAGTGTTGGTGAGTTTGATCCAGTTGAAAATGAAGGTATTGTTTAAGGTTTATGTGCGACAGCCAGCAGAGTTTATTTATATCGTTTTTCCAGTCGAATGTAATAAAGCTTCCATGTTGACTACTCTTTGGTAGGAGGATGGCCCGGTGGCTGGTTGGATGGGGGCAGAGGGGCACGAAAATGTGTATGAGACCCGCGGCTGGTGGGATTGCTTTTATTATTAGGAACGCTACACGACAGACATGCCAAAACACACACTTGAAAAGGTCTAGTAGGAATCCCTGCAACTCCACTTCAATCAGTCCTGTTCTCTGCCTCCCAGATGTTTGTGTGCGTGTGTGTGTGTGCATGCATAAATGTGTACTAACACACCCCAACACATTGCAACACCCCAACACAACCCGTGACACCCCAGTACCCAACATCACCCCAACACAACCCATGACTCCAAAATACCTACACACGCCAACACCCCAACACACACAACAAAACACCCCATTTACAAAACACACCATAACACAACAAAATTTAACACAACACAGTTTGACGTTGAAGCAGTTGGGTACAGTTGGGTTGGTGGATCTCCTCTCCTCCACCTGTTCCTGTCTGCTTATCTATCAGCCTCTCACACCATTACTAATGTAGGGCTCAGTCCCAGCCAGCCCTCCTCACCTCTCCCCTGTCCCAGCCAGCTCTTCTCTCCCCAGTCCAGCCCTTCCATGTACGTGGTTGTACAGGTTCCCCATAGAGCCATGACCCCAGCCAGTGAGTGACTCAGGGCCCAGAGCACAGAAAACCAGCTCTCTGGAGAAGCGGGGAATTCCAGTCCAGCTCTCTTCTAACTACTGTTTGTACACCTGGTCATGCCAGTTTTATGCACGTACGTGCGTGCCTGCGCGCGCGTGTGTGTGTGTGTGTGTGTGTGTGTGTGTGCATGAACGTAGCTGTTTTCCTAGTCAGCAGGATCTGCGTCTGGTGTGGGGTTATTATAAAAATCTTTTCACCTGCCAGCCCCTGTCAGTCAAGCACACACAGATGCACAAAGCTTTGTGGCCATTATGTGGGGGGTTTTACTTGTTTTATCTTCAACCTTCATTGCTATCCAAAGTCTATCACTTTTCCTCTGGCGTCTAGGGCAAAGTCATTTTTCATGGTTTCTGTGGACAAGAAGCCCCTTCCTCTGTGGATGTTGTCTAGACAACGTGTTCTGCTCCAAGCAGTTGAATAATGATAGTGCTATAGCTTCAGAATGGGGATATGGACACTACAGCATTACAGTAGGAGCTAGTGGCAAGGCCTTGCAGTCATGGCATTTTAAACAGACTTGAGTTATAAAGAAGTATCTCTTGACCATGTTGGTTTTCTGTTTTTTTTGGTCTGCTGGAAAGAGAGTAGTTCCATTATTACGGTTCAAATTCTACAAATAACACTTATAACAAACATATCTGCTTCTTCATTTTGTCCTCAAAGTTGATGTGTTAGAAGCAGGACAAGTTGGCAAGCATCAGGGTTTGAGCAACTTTGACAAGGGCCAAATTGTGATAGCTAGACGAATGGATCAGAGCATCTTCAAAACGGCAGCTCCTGTGGAGTATTCCCGGTCTGTAGCGAACAGTATCAAAAGTGGTCCAAGGAAGGAAAACTAGTGAAACGCGACAGGGTCATTGGCGGCCAGGGCTCATTGATGCTCATTGATTGTCTGGAGTGAAGGCTGGCCCGTTTGGTCCGTTCCAACAGATAAGCTACTGTAGCTCAAATTGCTGAAAATGTTAATGCTGATAGAAAGGTGTCAGAACACACAGTGCTCTGCAGTTTGTTGCGTATGGGGCTGCTGTTTTGGTGGCAGAATGGGGATCTACACAATATTAGGCACAATATGGCTATGGCTGATTGGTGTATATTATATCTATCTCTACAATATGTGTGTATATATACATATACATATATATATGTATATGTATGACACATAATACAGTATACTTTATTTCAAAATTTATGGTCAAGAGATATTTATTCATGCCTAATTTGTGGTACAGACAATCAGTGAGCAAACATGCCCTTCCTGTCATAATAAAAGAGGTTGAAAAATGCTGGAGGGTTCTGAACAGAGCTCTCGTTGCCACTGTAGGTTAAAGAGCATGTATAGACTTTTTAATGAGAGTCTGGGTGACTCAAACGAGACTCATGCATCCCACAACAGCTGGCCTCAATAAACTCCCCCCCTTCCTTAATAACACACTCTCACACACAAAACACACACGACCATGTATGCTCTCCCCTCCCGTCCGTTGTTAGTGCTATTCACCTTGAATAGCCCTCTGTGACTAACCAACCCCGACCGTGACCTGTAGTGTGCCTGGCGAACCTTGCGCTGCCAGCTGGGGTAATGGAAGCTTCTGAAGGATGTGTGGATTTAGGGAGGGTGGAGGATGAGTGGAGGAGGGGGTGTGGCTGATAGAGGTTGTGCCGAGCTATCTTACATATCTAATAGCAGTCATCCATCTGCACAGCGCCAGCAGTCTATGTTGATGGACATAGGGAGCTACAGCACTCATTTCTCAGGGGTTAGTAGCATTTCTCAGGGGTTAGTAATATTTCTCAGGGGTTAGTATTATTTCTCAGGGGTTAGTGATATTTCTCAGGGGTTAGTATTATTTCTCAGGGGTTAGTAATATTTCTCAGGGGTTAGTGATATTTCTCAGGGGTTAGTGATATTTCTCAGGGGTTAGTATTATTTCTCAGGGGTTAGAATTATTTCTCAGGGGTTAGTATTATTTCTCAGTGGTTAGTATTATTTCTCAGGGCTTAGTATTATTTCTCATGGGTTAGTAATATTTCTCAGGGGTTAGTAATATTTCTCAGGGGTTAGTAATATTTCTCGGGGGTTAGTATTATTTCTCAGGGGTTAGTATTATTTCTCAGGGGTTAGGATTATTTATCAGGGGTTAGGATTATTTATCAGGGGTTAGTAATATTTCTCAGGGGTTAGTAGCATTTCTCAGGGGGTAGTAATATTTCTCAGGGGTTAGTAGCATTTCTCAGGGGTAAGTAGCATTCTCAGGGGGTTAGTAACATTCTCAGGGGTTAGTAGCATTTCTCAGGGGTTAAAAGCATTTCTCAGGGGTTAGTAGCATTTCTCAGGGGTTAGTAGCATTTCTGAGGGGTTGATAGCATTTCTCAGGGGTTGATAGCATTTCTCAGGGTTTAAACGCATTTTTCTAAGTTTAGATTGTTTTTTGGTAATGGTACTATATTTCTAGTCCGGACATGTGGACAAGCTTGTTAAACCAGTCCTCAATAAGAACATGGCTGTTTAGTGTTAAACATAAGCACTAGTTTAGGTTTAGGCATAAACCTAAGATATTGAGTTTAAAATATGGGTTATAGTAACGTAACTGTAATGCAAGCATTAGGGTGAAGGCATGGAACAAAGATTTCTAGTGCTTACAAGGATAGAAAACTAATGTGTTTGGGTGTGTGTAATTTCCACTAAATAGCCTAATTGTTTCCTAATTAAAAGCTTATCAGCGGCTGTGGCCCAAAACTGACGTCTCATCCAGTATAATTGCAGCATTGCCCAACAAAACCCACACATCCATGTGCACACATGTGGACGCCTGCATACACACATGTGTGCACACACACACAAACCTCTAAAAGATGGTTAATGATAACTACGTCTCTACCACTATCAGTTGTGAACTTGGCTCTTATATGATTTCTAATAGGCATTGAATTTTGCTCACTCACACACAGATGACACACGCAAACACACACCTGTTCTGTTCGGCACAGTAACACTATTGGGCCAAATGGAGGAGGTAGATGACAGATGCATGTATACACAGGTGCAAAGATCAATACTCATCTGTTTTGTAACACACAACAATAGAGGTTAACTATGTTATCATGTGCATGTTCCCAGCTTTACAGAACACTGTATTGGGATGATTTAATCAGTGGTGAACTCTAGTCGATTGTGGTCACTTATAGTGTTGTTTTCTGTCCTTCCAATCTCTTTCACGGTAATGCAGTGTTTTATGTTCTTCGTATTGTATATGAAGGACAGATATTCTCCAGGTCTACAACCATGTCCCTCCTCAAGCATCCATTTACATTTTTGTTGATATCAGATTGTCTTTGTGAAAAGCAACAAACCTGAGTGTGCATTACATAAAATATATTTTACCACACTTGTTTGTGTCATAAAAAGTAAGACAAATTGGTCCCTGAAGAGAGGAGTTCTGATGCAGTTTTATTTGTTTCCAATCTGCTGTAATGGTTTATACAAGCGCATTCAAACATTTTTTTTGTTCAGTGGAGAAAATGTTGAATGTAGCCAATGGCACAATGTTCAACTGAGAACCTGACTGCACATTTAGTCATGCAGTATTGTATGTAATATTTTGGAAGTTGTTATAATTAAGTTAACGTGTATTTATAGAAGATTAAGGCCAACATTGTACGAGCCAGCAACATAATAATTAACACATATTATTCACCACAACAATAATTGGAAGCCTGACCATCTTATAAAACAAGCTTGTTTTCTTCCTGTCAAACAAGCCTTTCCCCTTTTCTCTGGAGACGGTTAGTGATCATCAGTTGTTGTTTCTAGACTGATACCTTTAACATTCAGTATAATTGGCATAGCTTGTCCTGGAGACAAAGGATGGCGAACCTTTCTGCTAATCATGGTTCTTAATTATCCTCACTGTCCAGTTTCTATCTATCTGCTTCTCAATCCTTGTTAACCTTCACATCAAACTGAACTGCCCACTTGCCCCAAACGACACCCTATTCCCTATATAGAGCATGACTCTTGATCACGGTACACATTCTAAAGCAGTTCACTGCATAGCAAATAATGTGTGGTTTGGGAGGGAACCTATCACACACCATGCAGCTAGAGATAAAAGACAAACTAATTAAAAGCTTTCACCTTGATTGATATCTAAGCCAATTTTACTCTGCCTTCCTCTGCAGACTCTTCCTGAGCACACAGAAGAAGAATAGGACTAGAGGGTTAGGTCCATATTTGTTTGTTGGCTTTATTTATTTTTTTCTGACTGACAATATATTCGCATATACAGCAACCACCTGGGGAGAATTAGGGGGAGTAGAGGGGATGAATGAGCCAATTGAAAACTGGGGACGATTAGGTTGCCATGATGGATTGAAGGCCAGATTGGAAATGTGTGAATGACTGGCTTCATGATGGGGCAGCACACTACTCCATTCTTTTAAGATTGGGCCTTTCACCTGGTGACTAACTGATTTCATTTTGGGCCAGCACACTA
>JACXGM010004411.1:0-14263 GCA_016801145.1 Umbra pygmaea | reverse complement strand
TAAGAATGTAGCTGTCACCTTATGACTAACTGATTTCATTTTGGGCCAGCACACTACTCCATCCCTTTAAGAATGGTGCTGTCACCTTATGACTAACTGATTTCATTTTGGGCCAGCACACTCCTCCATCCCTTTAAGAATGGAGCTGTCACCTTATGACTAACTGATTTCATTTTGGGCCAGCACACTACTCCATCCCTGTAAAAATGTAGCTGTCACCTTATGTCTGACTGGCTTCATGTTCGGCCAGCATGCACCTCTATTCCTTTAAAAATGGAGCCTGTCAGCTGGTCACTGACTGTTGAAATGTGCAGCTTATTTCCTTCCACCTGTTGTGTGTGTGGTATGTGTGATGTGTGTGTTTGATATATGTCTGTGTGGTGTGTGCATGTATGTCTGTGTGGCTTGTGTTTTGTGTGTGTGCGTGTGCGTGCGTGCGTGTGTGTGTGTGTGTGCGGTGCCTGGTTTCACTGCATAACAGAGGAAACAAATTGCTTAAACTGGAGAAGATCTAAACAAGGGCATGTCGCTCCTTAGTTATGCCTTTTTTTTGGCCAAAATATTAGAATTTGGGTCATGTCCTCCCAGACCACGTTAAGCAACAGATTTGATTGTGGCCTCGCGAGACTAGATTTAGATTAAAACTTGACGTTAAGGGCAGAATTAGGGCTACATGTAGGTTTACAGTTTCAACATTCTGCAGCTTTTTGGGGGAAATACATTTCGATTTGTTTATTGGTATAGCTGGGTTTGACATAGGTGTGTGTGTCCGGTGGTCTGACATGCCAAACTTTAGTGAGTTCACAAAAGGGTATTTCAAAGTAGGCTTTTGACTGTTAGTGTGCACGGTAACCACTGTCACTCAGCAATCTGCTACGAAATGTCTGACTGATGACAAAACATAGTACTCAATGAGTCCTTCTCTATAGCTACAATCCTATATGGTTTGTAAATGCCTCTTCTTTAAATGGGCGTTTAGCTGTTCAGAGCAAGGAAACAATTGAAAAGAAAACAGATTTTCACACTCTCAAGGTCCTCAAAAGTCCTGTTGGTTGTGTACACCTTAGAGCGGATGCTATCATGGGTGTATCAAAAGGCTTGTGCGTCATTTCCTAAATAATTATTGTCTTGTAAATAACAAGATAATAACGGTGACGATCACATAACAGACACCAGAGGTCAACACATACACCCATTAAAATCAAACACTGCTGCTAATTGCTAGTCCAAATGGGAGCGTCTCTTTACACTTTCTGTATTACTATGATTCTGCTCAATAAATAAAACATATTAGAAACTAATGGGAGTCCGCGTGTAGAACCAATCCAATTAGCACTGTGTGAAATACGATAGTGACATAACAGGATATGCATAAATATGGAGACTTACTGTACCTATGTGGAGAATCAGCATTAGTGTTCATTATGTACTTTGAACAATTGTGTGGACTTATCATGTCTGCGTGTTGATGACTTCATCAAATGTATCATGTATTCATCCCAAAAATACATTTGTACTGAATTAATTTGTATTTTTTTACTCCAGAGTCAGGCTGATAGGCAGTTTGTTTACGGCTGGGAGTACACTACACCAGTTTCAAAAGCCCAACATTACTGATCCACTTCAATTAAACAACCATCTTTCTTGTAGTTTGTCGCCATGTCAATGTGGTGGTGCACGTAAGATGTGGCACAGACGTCGGTCACACTTTACACAATTCTTCACTTGGTATGTTAGATAATTGTAGATACAACGGGGAGCAGTCTTATAAAAACAATGACTTGATGATGTGATTTTATTGTTAACATTGTTTTAATGTGCTGGAGCCTTAAATGCTTCTGTCAGATTTTTAGTCTTACTATAAAAATTTAAATACATTACAGTGCCGAAAGTATTGGGGCAGTAAAAAAATATATTTTTCACTACAATTCAACAATGAATATGATGCAAGAGTACAGAATGTCAACTTCTATTTGTCTGTGCTTTAACACAAATATTTTATCAACTAAGATTAAAGCACTTTCAGAGTTCCATCCCCCAATTTTAAGAAATGTTGACTAAAGGCCCTGACACACCAAGCCGACCATTGGCCGTCTGTACTAGTTGGGTCGATGGTGACCGACTGTCGCTCTAGTCTGTCCGGTGTGTCCCTCACCATCGCCATGTGTTGGGCTCCGTTGGCCTTTGTTTGAGGTGCCCGACGCTGATTCGACATGTTGAATCGGTGTCTGGGTTGTCTGTCACTTGGCCACAGGGCTGGTGACAGGGACCACTCTGATTGGCTGTGCAGCTAGCAAATCAGTGCTCAAAGAGAAAGACGGAAGTGACGAGAGCTATAAACGACTACATTTCCAAGAGTGCACACCCATGGATGTAAATAAAAGAGACACTCTCAGACTGCTCTCATTTTTTATCATCTGAAAAACCCAATGGAGAAGCGTTAGGCGAACAGAGTTGCAAAAACACAACTCTGGCGTGAGATAGATCAAACATTTGCTCGAGGATCAGATCCAGGCAGATTACACACAATTGGGAAAGTAATCTAGCATAACTGCTATTCTGTGTATGTTCATTCTATTTCCTTTTTAGTATGCTGTGTGTATGTTTGATTTGTACTGCTTTTTAATTTTATATTGACAGTAAAAATATATTTTTTTGATGAATGATGTAGAAGATATCGGAGAACAGCACAGGCCCACACATTTGCTAAATATTGCCCCACTGGAAAGGCACAGCACATAGTTCATCCCTGTGAGAATTTGCTTCAGTGTTTTGAACTGAGTAGGATAGAGCCGAGCAAAATGTTTAAAATCTGAAGTTTCATTCAACACAAGCTCATGACACAGATTTGGAAAAGCCCCTTGAGTCTGCCGCTGTAGAATCCATGATTTGACCCATCTGGTACAGTTTCTTCATACTTGTCGCCTCCGCTTCTCTTCGGCCAACAAAAGGCAGAGCGCTCCCCATGCCAGTACCGTTTGCAAGTCTTTGTCGGACATTGTTCTTGCTGAGTGTGATCAAAATTACAGTTACAAGTGATTGTCTTGCCCGGTATCACAACAATGACACAACTATGATTCTTATAACCTCATTGCCGCCAAGCTTTCCGGTGTCCTCTTTTTGATCAAAGAGAACAGAATACCTCCGCCTGCTGGTATGGAGAGATATTTCTTTTCATGCATGCGCCAGTAGGTGTTGCTTTGTCGTCGGCCACGATCGGAGAGTTGTGTTCCTGTGCAATTTTTGCCCAAAAACAAATGCGACGTGGGCTGACATTAGGCAACGCCACAGTCTGCCTAGTCGCACCGATGGTTTGGCCGTCGGCTTGGTGTGTCACGGCCATTAGTGTCCCAATATGTATATGGAAAGCACCTTTTCATACAGAGTATTTGTTCACATGATACACTATCCAAAAGATGCAGGCTGATTTACTGTACTTGAATTAACGTTTCAGATCAACATCAATATTTATATGTCAAAGCAGCCATTTTGTTTTAGATTCTGCTTTGGAAACTATTTTCAGCAAATATAGAATAGTGGATCATCCATCATGGTAGAACTTAAGATATTCTCAGACTAATGTGCACTTTGTGAGGCATTTTGTGTAGAATTTGGTAAATGCCAGATTTTCATGCTGAGACGCATCTTTCACACAAGTTTCATCAACTTCAAATTCGGCCAGGGGTGTCTGAACTGTTGCGGGAAGGCTGATCCACAGTCTCCTCACCCATTCCATCATACAAGGAAGATAAATTATGCAGGCATGGAGAGACTGTTTTGAATTGAGTGTGCACGCAGTAATGTGTGCATGTGTCTAAGTGTGCCTGCAAATTTGAACAGGAAAACTGTTATTTTAAACTATATCTGTTCCCTTTGATGTTAAGGGCATTTCATCTCCTCCTTTACTAAATTTACTCCAGTATTGATATATATTTGTACTCTTACATTTTGATCAAAGACTCTCATTTTGTATTCCGGTGGTTTTGCAGCTACGGAATGGAAGTCCATTGGATCAAAGCATTTAAAGCCAATCTAACACTATTTCCAGTTGGATTTTAGGGATGTTAATAACCTTGGTTTTGGATGGTGGTACTGAATGATGTTCGCTTTGTGAGGAGATATTGTTCTGCTATCGGTAATTGCTGCTGTGTTAAATTGCGTCCATCCGGTTGTTGACTTTGTGGTAGGGAGAATCTTCCGGAATGCCTGCTAATACCCTCCCCTGGGGTAATGGAACAAGTCCTATATGAGCCACTTTTGAGCCAAGTATATTTAAAATCAATGCTCTATATTTCAGTTTGAATAAGTTGGATATAGATTAGGAAATGCATTCAATAACCTTAGTGGAAGGACAGTGTGTTTGTGTGAGTGTCTGTTGGGTGATTTATTTACCCAGTGAGTTTGTCAGGTAGATTAAACAGCAGGCGTTTGTTTATGGCTTTTCATAATAGCATGCTCTAGTAAATCAATGGAGCAGCATATTGATTGCTGATATACAGAACAGCGCTAATTACTGATGTTAACTGCTTATAAGAGCCTTCTCCTTCAAGAGTTACTGAAACCTCGACCATAATCTTTATTCCCTCCTCACACATACTCAGACCATAAACCCCATACCCTCAGAGGTTCACATTTTTATTTTAAATAATACAATTCTTTAGTAGGGCTTGATTGCTCTTGCCTGTATAATAGACCAATATAAAACTCCTAAAACTACAAGCATTGCCCATCTGGCACTGCAGGCTGTATTTGAACCAAGACCTCCTTCTCTAAACCTCCTCACTGCCTACAGTATAGGACTCTACAGAATATACAAAAAAGTAGTTCTTATAGAAACTAGCAACACGTCTGTGTTGGGTTAGGAGGTAGCCCGTCAGACCCAGATTTGACACAGTGGCTGTCAATCATTAGAAGGAAGGTGAGAGGAGGAGAAGAAGAGAGGAGATGAGGTAAAGCTGTGCAGATGGGCTTATTGGAGGGGTTGAATATAGCAGGGGTGAAAGGTGAATGAGGAGAGGAGCCTAGAAAGGCGGCTTGAAGAGGACACAGAGGTACACTTATTACCCTTTATTAGGCCTCTGCTGCATGCTGTGATACCAAACACACAAACACACAGGCTCAGTAGTGTCTGAGAGTCTGTTGATTGGTCAGCAGCAGGCTGCGTTCTGACAGAGAGCCCGCGGAGGCCCAGGGCGGGCTGGGTGCCATTCAGACAGTCACACTCATCATTTCACACTCCACTGCCCGAGCAACTACTAATGGGGGTCACCCTGGAGCCAGAAGCTTCTAGGACGGTCTGCCTATCTGCTTTTGTCCCGTTCTTGTTTTGTGTCCCTCCCTCTCTTTCGCTCTCTGTCTCCCCCTTTCTGTCTTTCTCGTCTCTTCTGTCCCCAACATACCCTCCCTTCCTGGCTTGCCATGGTCACAGTCCTCCCCTCCACTTTTAGCTGGATGGTTAATAGAGTTTCTCCTCAGATATAGTATCTAGCCCATCTTCTATGTCTTGTCTACAAGGTATTGCAGCTGGGCTGGGCCGTCCTAGTAGTAAAGCAGTCGGGGGCAGATTATAGGAAGCTTATCATATCAAAGCTTTAAACAGCAAGGCATGTTTTCACTTTCAAATCTTCAACTACTGCATTCATGAAAGGCCTTGTGTGAGTGACTTACTGCAAACACACACACACACTCCCATCAGACAGAGGCCTACTGTCTGTTGTGTTCTGAGGAAATCATTTTATTTATTTCTTCTCAGCAAGCAAAATGGATGGATACAATCAGATTAAAGAAACAGTATGAGAGGAGAGATGTTGTTCGATCATTCCAGTAGTGGAGAAGAGGAGTGAAAGGCTGCATACTGTTTGAGTAATGATAAAATGTTGACGACTGAAAGCTGTACCATAAAACGTTGTTTAAATGATAATTGTAAACTCTCTCTCTCCTCTCTGTCTCTTTGTAGCTCAGTGTCTAATTAGAGTCTAATTGGCCTGCTGGTCCTTTGCTTGATGTTGATAGTGCAGTAAGCTAGGCACCTTGTCAGTAAACAGGTGTGACCTGTATAGGCACGGCAGCTGGTGTATTCCATGTTCTGCGTTCCCTTATGTGGTTCTGTGTTCGCAGAGTACAGTCATGACTGTTTGTGTTAAATATCGGTATGCGTGTATGTACTGGGCATTTCTCCAAATGAAAGTTCTTGCAGGAGATGTTGTAACAAATAGGAACACCTGAGATTTGCAGTGCAAAATACAAAATAATCTCAAGCACTCGCCATCTCTTTATTGAAACCCCCTCCACTTTCCCATGCAGCTGATGTAGGAGGCCTGTTAGCCCTGCTGCACTCTGGGCCAATGACATCGGCTTCATGGCCCATAAAGCTAAAGGATGAGAGCATCGGAGAGAGGCAAAATGGCCGACCGTCTCAATTTTCTGCCAGGCTGCCCCTCGCCGCTGCCCCTCACAAACACGCCTACAGCTCACAGTGTGATGGGCATATTGAAACCACACACAATCACCTACGCAAGCGGGAAACCACACACACACACACACACACGCACACACACACACTACATTTCAACCACACCCATTCACACACAACCCCCCCTCCGAGCACACACGACACAACAAACACACCCTAGAATCCCACCGACATCGCGGCTTTTTGAACCGTCGTACCGTAACTGTGCACCATCGGTCCCTCTGCCAGGCAGAACCGTGCGCTTCATTATAATTGCTAGTGGCATATCAGGCCACAATTATCAAAGCTCTATGCCGGCTTATTCACTCTTTAATTGCCTCATTTAATTTGTTCACATTTGGCACCGAACAATGTCAACCTGCTTCAGTTGAAAGCGATTAACTCCAAGGACGTGTGTGTTACACAGTGTTTTACACGCACCGTACGCAGGCCTTCTGGACGGGGTGTGTTTGTGTTTGTCTGTGTGTGTCGTGTGCGCATATTATTCTACTGTAATGACTAAGTCGGGCATATCTGGTCCTAGATCAGTACTGGCCGTCTTAGAGGCTCTGCAAGTCTTGTCCCTGGTGTGTCTCATTGCTCAGTCCGCTGGTGATTCCTGTCTCATTAAGATTGAGGAGGAGAGCCAATGTCATGGTTTGCCGTTACCCGCCTGCTGCCAAACACACATGCATGGACACACACACAGCCATATGCATAGCCCAGTGCTCTGCCTTCCTGCCACGTAATTATCTGGTTAAATGTGTAATGAATGAGCTAATTTATGCATTTATTCGTCAAGTTATTCATGGAGGAAATGTAAATGTTTCATACCTGCCCTTTGGGGCCTGAGGCTTGGTGGCTATGGGTGAAGTGGAATAGGGGGGGTGGTCCTGTTTTAGGTTAACCTTGATAATGTTTAGAGGAAAACTACTTCATCGCTGAGTTTATGGTGTGCTCGGTCAAATGTGATGTGATGCCAGTTAAGTCTGGATTTGAGAACTGTCGCTTAGAAAAGGTTCCACAGTGTCTCTGGTTGTAACTTACCAAGATGAAAGTTCTTGGTAATGACTGGTTCCTCATTACGACTGTGAGAGATAAATCATAATTTATTTTATTTTATTTATTTGTCCATGAGGAGACCATGGCCAGGGTGAAGAGAACAGAGAGTGTTTTTCTGTCAGTTTGATACTTGTTTAACTGCAGAACCCTTAATACCTGATGCTCGAGAGTACAAATTACTGTCTTCTGTGAAAGTCTCATCGTGTTGTGCTGTTCTATAGAAGCTGTTGTTGCTCTATTACGCTGCATTATCAGGTGTAATCTTCACAACAAACAGTGCATATCTATGTCTTTTTATCAGAGGACTAACAAGCATGAGTCTGATGAGGCCTGGGCGTACTTGAAGATGAAAGGAAGACAGAGAGGGAGAAAAGCCTTGATTAGGGGCGAGAATGAGGTCATGGTTCTGGCTCCCTCTCTTGCTGGATATGAACTCAGCTGCTAGAGGTCTCGAGGAGATGACAACAGATAATAGGGCCTCCATGTCCAGGCTCCTGGTTATAATGCCCTTAGTTTCCACTGTCTGATAATGAGGTTTAGACTGAAGAGGGGCTCAGTCATAGACCCACTAACTATCCAGTCTGGACACACATGCATATACAACCACACACACACTTAACATCCACAAAAACAACTTCCCAAAAACCTCTGCAAAGACTATCTTTACAAAGAGGGCCAGAGCCTGGCTGTGAATTATAGATGTGCCTAGAACTGGGCAGGGTGTCTTCCTGTCAGGAGAGGAAGTGATGTTGGGAATACTCATTAAATCCCCTGTAACTGTGCTTGTCCTTGTTAAAGGAGAATTCCGGGCGATTTCAAAAAGTAGCTCTGTTGTTTGCATATCAGAAGTCCGTAGCGTTAATAACTCAAACAATCTGTATTGCCAAAACCGTGTTTACCTTTTGCTGCCAATAGACAACCGTTACACATTTACTGGGCAAGTTAAAAAGCGTGTTTTGAGCCACTAAAAATGTAATTACTAGTCCATATCCATTCGCACTGATTCCTTATAATAAACACAGCGAGTTTGAACAAATAAGTTTGTGTACATACCTCAGTTTATATCCCATTTTCCAGTGAAGTCCACTCTAGTCGATTGTCGAAGTCATACAATTCAATATTCCAAAACGTATTTTTTTCCCCCAAAAAACTATTTGCGGTGGTTATGTCCAAATAATGTAGCAAGTCGGCCAGGTAACCTGACACCGTTTCCTCAACAGTGTTGCTGTTGCTTAGTTACCTCTGCTCATGCGCAATAACTCTTGAACTCTTGGGAGCTGTGAATGCAAGTTTCAGTTTACACCCGATCAAAGTAGTTTATGGATATAACCACGGCAAATTGTTTTTTTTGTTGAAAAAATACGTTTTGGAATATTGTGTGTGGACTTCACTGGAAAATGGGAAATAAACAGAGGTATGTACACAAACTTATTTGTTCAAAATCGCTGTGTTTATTATAAGGAATCAGTGCAAATGGATATGGACTAGTAATGACATTTTGAACATGTTTAGTGGCTCAAAGCACGTTTTTTAACTTGCCCCGTAAATGCGAAATGGTTGTCTATTGGCAGCAAAAGGTAAACACGTTTTTGGCAATACAGATTGTTTGAGTTATTAACGCTACGGACAGCACTTCTGATATGCAAACAACAGAGCTACGTTTTGAAATTGCCCGGAGTTCTCCTTTAAGCCTCCAGTAGATTCCGGCCGCATTGCACATTGAATCAATCGCATCTCCCAATCACACGAGTGGTACTTGTTTAACCCAACGACAGACAAAGATGGGGTGTCGGAAGATGATTAGCAAAACAATATTGGTGATAACTTTTGTAACGAGCGTTCACACCTTCTTCACAGATATAGAGGTGCGCGCCATTCTGACCAATCACAGCACCCAATATTCCGGACGAAATTAAGAAACCTAGAAAATGTATTCATCTTCGCTACTCTGCGAAATCCTCCTGAGAAATTCAAACCCACAAACACAGAAAATTGACATCATCGAACGGCACCAGTCCCAGTTTGCGCCACTTATCAATCAATAATCACTGATCCATGGAGTCTTTGAACGGTGGCATAACAAAATAACAGAATAAAATAACCACAGAAATACAGACACACAGAGTCACATAACCAAGGTCACAGAACAACAGCATCACAGAACTATGGATTCACAGAACAACAGCATCACAGATCCATGGAATCACAGAACAACAGCATCACAGAACCATGGAGTCACAGAACAACAGCACTACATAACCATGAAGTCACAGAATAACAGCATCACAGAATAATGGAGTCACAGAACAGGTGGTGTTACAGAAGCATCACGTTCTATCTTCAAAGGGGATTCCTTTACACACACACACACTCCCCTTACCACCTCCCCTGTCTATCGTTCCCCATCTCTCCCTCCCTCGTCCCTTCATGTTGTCTTCCTCCAGATTTCTTCCCAGGCTCTCCACAGGAAGACGCTGCATGCTTGATCTCTCTTCCTCCCTGCTTTCCTTTATCATCTCTCAGTGAGTGGGGATCTAAACTCTCTGTGTGATGTCAATGGCCATGTGGCCGCCTGTGGCTGTTTGGATATGAATGATCATTACCACTCTGCGGTCTGTCTACACACATCACATCCATTTCAATAGTAACACAGATGTCTGCACAGGTCTGCCCAGTCCAGTGCCCACCCTAACCCATTGATTATAATTGGTGTGCCCAGCCTCATAACCGAAAAACGGCACTCCTGCTGGGTATAAGCCCACCAGGTCATACCTGGAACCAGGACAAATTACCAGTGTGTTTTCTGGCCGTTCAGAATAATATAAGATGCTACCACTTGACATTCTTCGTGTTTTTTCCCCCTCCTGCCTCCATTGAACAAAGACTACTCCGACTGCGAATAACCCATTCTGTCAGGTTTATGAACAGACACTATGGAGTTTTGGTTGATTTGATTAAGTTTTATTGTTTAAAAGCAATTGTATGTTTCCCAGTGCCTTCCATGGTTTGAGTGATATGACCATTCCCAATGAATATGCTCTCTCCAGTGTGCCCACACGCATTGCCTGACAGAAAGACAGGCCAGGGTATGCTACATCACAGGAGATGCAGCTTATTGGTGCCTTTTCTGCTCCCGGTCCACAATGACACATTATCTATATAGTCACACAAGATCCTAATAGCCACTGCTACATTATTGTGCACTACGGTTTATAGGGTACATGGTGCTATATGGGACTCTTGCATGAGGGAGAGATGTAAGAAAAGAATGAGATCATCAGCTATTCAAGGGCTCTGCCCTCTGACCTAGTCTGCATTCCCACTGGCACAGAAGAGCCATTAGACTCTTGTCAAAAGCTGTGCAGTTTGTAGGAATATATTATGATTTGGTGCAGCCCTAATACTACCTAAAGAACATCTCTGGCTGGACTAACCCACTAACCTACCAAAACCTGCCTGAGTAACCATGACTAATACTGCCTGAACATACCTGACTGAACATCCATGACTAACTCTGCCTGAATAAACCTGTCTGAACATCCATGAATAACACTGCCTGAATAAACCTGTCTGAACATCCATGGCTAACTGCCTGAATAAACCTGACTGAATAACTATGACTGAAACTGCCTGAACAAACCTGACTGAACATCCATGACTAACACTGCCTGAATAAACCTGACTGAACAACAATGACTAATACTGCCTGGATAAACCTGACTGAACAATTATGACTGACAATGATTGAATAAACCTGACTTAAAAACCGTGACTAATACTACCTGAACAAACCTGAACTAACAAACACACCTTTTTAATGTGAAAACTACTCTGCCGGAATTAAAGTCTAAACGCACCAGCCTGTACATGCCTGACTATAAAAACCTCCCTGTACAACACTACCTAAATGAATCTGTTTAAACGCACCACACTGACCAAGGCTGTCTGAGCAACCTTGCTAGAATCAACTCTCTCAGAACAACCCTGCCTGAAAAACCTACCAGATTTTCCATCTGGAAGAAGTCAGCCTGCACAACCTTGCCTGAATGAACATGTCTGAATGAAGCAGTCTGATTGAACCTGCCTGAACAATCTTACCTGAATAAACCTGCCTGAACAACTCTGCCTGGCCAAACTTGCCTCAACAAACCTACCCAATCAATCCTGCTGCTGCGTTCTTTGGAACTCCCCTTTGATCAGCTCAACAGAGCTACCCCACGAGGATAATATCAAAAGTCCTTGAAGTTCCTTTTACCTCTTTAATTGAAGGTCCTCTGTATTCAAAGACAATGCTAGCTCAGTTTTCGTCTTATACATTTCGCTGACGCTCATAGCTTTGAGAATAAAACAAATTCAATGGTAATACACACAGCTGATAATATCCTGTTGAATTACTTTGAGGTGACTTATCATCCTTGTTCTGCTAAACCCTCAATATGGCTGCCTCTGCCCCAGGAGGAGAGATGTAGGCAGAGCTTAGAAAGATGCTAATGGCTAGTGAGGACTGATAGCTATGTCCTCTAACACTGCAATGGTTTGCTGCTTTCTCAGGTCATCCTATTGGAGTATTAAGATCAATGTTTTCACTGGTCTGAGTTCCATAGAACTGGAGACATTCAATAGTCAAACATGCCTGGTGCGTCTTAACACCATAACTGTGTGTTTTCTGTTCTAATATATACTAAACAGAAAAGTCTGACATGTCAGTGTACCGTATTTTGGCACCATCTTGCATTTGCTCTCTGTAGTCTGTGATGAGAGAATTCTCTGCGATAAGATCATAGAGACCCAGACCTCCCACACCTCAGTGTTTTCCCAGAGAGCGAGACTGCCAGGCCCATTCTGCCATCGGCCTGGGGGATCAAACTGGAACTGATGCCAATCTGTCCACTTGGCATTAGTTTCTCATAAACACATTCTTGGCATTTCTTGACATGAAAGGAAGAATATGGAACGGAGGCCCTATCTCTCCCTGAATATTAACTCAATTGCCAGTTGTCAGGGGATGGCAGGAGAGAAACATAGGTACAGCGTGTGACTGGACGGAGTGAACTCTTTCTTATTCTTCAAATGATTATCTGCAATTCTAACCTCATGCTAATTGCATGCATACCTCATATTTATCCCATGCTAACCACATACTAAACCTATGCTAACTAGGGATCGACCGATATGGATTTTTTTGTGCCGATACTGATTTTTTTTCCATCAGTCTTACTGGATGACCGATACGGGCCGCGTATCAAGATTGAGTCAAGATTTGGAGCCAATACTGCTTTTGCTCCCTCAATTTACATCATAAAAATGACACGATGATAACAAATGTCACAAGTCTCAATTTAAATAAGGAACATTTATTGAACATAAATAAGAACAATATTTAACATATAGTAAAAAACAGGTGAGGTAGAACAAGTACGAACAAGTAGATAAACAATATTTAACAAATAGTTAAAACAGGTGAGGTAGTGCATGGTCTGCACGTGAACTGCAGCGTCTCCAGCAACACAGAGCTGCCTGTGTGGACGCCTGTCTGTAAATAATGCCGGGAAAATCGGCAAACGCAGCAGCCGCGTATCGGCCTATGTCGATACACTTAAAAACGCAAATGTCGGCCTGCCAATAAAATCGGTCTATCACTAATGCTAAACACATGCTAACCACATGCTAACCACATGCTAAACTTATGCTAACCTAACGCTAACCTCATTTAGCAGAGTAAACCTTTATTAAGTGCATAAGATAATTGCTGTAGCTGCATCCCTCACTAGGCTGTATTTCCACTGGCCTCTATCCTGCTGGCCATGGCAGCAATGTGATGCGTATGTGCTACTGGGGATTATGTATGTGCTGTCATGCAGACCCTTTTATGACTGCCATCGATCCTCTCTCTCCAGACTAGACAATAGACTTCAGTGCTGCATTGATTTTGCTCATTATTGGCCCAATCCCCCAGCTGCACATAAAGTCACGAAGCACACTTTAAAGGTCAGAGATATGATTACAGTGACAGAGCAACCCCTCCGCTGCCCCGGCAGGGGATTGGCTACAGACCAACACCTTGTGATGACAATTTGTGAATGTGTGGATGTAACTCCACTGCTGACGCACACAAACACACACACAGTCAAGTACAGCCAACCTCGTGGGGACAAGCAATCTTAAAAATCCATGTTACATAAGTTCTTTCTCAATAACTTAACGTTTATGCCTCAATGTGACCTTCCCCTAATGCCAAAACTTAACCCTAAAATAGCCTATAGGCCTGAATCAGAAAGTACCCTAAACCTAATCGTAAACTTGGCCCTAAACATAAACCCTGATCCAGAAATTGGCTTTATTCTCATGGGAACTGGCAAAGTGTCCAAATATGGCATTTTGTCAAGAATTACTATCTTTGTGAAGACTTATGATCCTAATACGATCTGTTAAACCAAAACACACACAGACACACACACTCCTTCTTTTTCACTCTGTGTGATGGGTTTTGGCAAACATACATCCTGTGTTCCAGTTAGGCTGGTTGGTTGGCATGCCTGCCGCTGCTGTGCCATCCCAGCTTTGAACAGAGTCCCAGACGCACTTATTCCTGCGCAGTGGTTCGTTTGGAAAACTTTGTTAATTAGTGTGTGTGTGTGTGTGCGTGTGTGCGTGTGCGCGTTTGCATGTGTGCACAACATGGCTGATAGAGTCTCCAGGAGGGGAGAGGAGAAGGGAGGGAAGAGTGGTGAAGACAGGGAGGAGAAGGGA
>JACXGM010004410.1:0-38147 GCA_016801145.1 Umbra pygmaea | reverse complement strand
CCCCCCCCCCCCCCAATAAAAACTCTTCTGATCTACACGATTCATGTGGATGACATTTTCCCATTCAAAACGGCGATTTTCGCCGAAAAGCGACTAGTTTGCAGGTATAAATAAATGTATTTTCGACTTAAATAATTGACTTAGAAATTACGACCGACTTGTTTTGTGATCTACACATTCCTGTACATATATATTTGCAACCATGTTCTTAATTGAAACGTTTTTAAAAATCGCTAGTTTCGTTACATTGCTGTTGTGAACAACATTCCCGCATTTCAATGACTAGCTTTGAATGGACACCATACATGTCTACAGTTTTAACGAAACTACATTAGCAGCGGATTTCGTTTGATATCTTTTAGTTTGTGGTCAACACTTGTTACCTCTGGATATGTATCAGCCATCTAGCAACAATGTATGATATCGTAACTGTAGCCAAGTGGTGTCTCATTTATTAGGGGTATATATTCAACCCTATCCCTTACCACTCGGTTTTGAGGGACAAGGGCTAGGGTTAAGACGAAGGGGTAGGGGAAGGGGTAAGACAGAGAAATGGGATTCACGCTAAATCCTTCCATGATCTATATGAAAATGATGTCTTTACTAGTTTCCACAACTTGGTTGCTAAACATATTATGCCTTCATCCCATTTCTTTAGTATTACGCAGTTGAGACATTTAGTTTCTTCTGTATTTGCTGGTTTTCCTGACATACTGTATCACCCTCCCAGCTTTGGGATGAGTTATTCAATTACTTACCACAACTGATATCATTCAATTCCAAGATCTATTCATGGATCTTGTCCTTGGAAAATATTCCACTAAGTCAACGGAACAGCCAGGGAGCGAGAAATGGTCTTGAATTTACCATGGAGTGGTGGCAAAAAGCTATTGACAGCTAGTTTCTCTTGATCCTGTGCCTGTCTTGGTCTCATACAGTTCAAGGTGATTCACAGAGTTCATTACTGTCACAGTTGAGCTGGTACTGAGGAAGGAAAACCAAGCAGGCAGTGATGTTTTGTTGTATTTAATGTAGCAGAATCCAGGAAGTATACAGTGGTAAGGCAGGTGAACCATGTAGCGAGTGAACAACGGTATATATTTAGCTATACTTATGCTCATAGAAACATAGGCAGTTACAGAGCATACAAAATAACTCAACTGAAATAGAACAGGAGGCACAGCAAATATAACTGAATTCTATGCTCTATATTGGCATAGACGCTAAAACAACATGCTAAATATAAAGAGCGTACACATCAAATTCCAGCTACAACCACACTCTTATCACAATATACCTAGTCGTAGTATTTATTCCTCGAAACAGCAAGCCAACAGAGAGAATGGCCCTCATTTATCAAACTAGCGTAGAAACTAGCATAGATCTGAGCGCAGAAATCATCTTACGATTATTATGATTATTGTACGAGGGCGTAACTCACCGAGGAGATGACTCCAGTCATGTAGTGCACCCTCTTGTAGCCTTGTTCCAATGCTGCAGTTTAAAAAAATAAGAGTCGCGCATCCCCCCAGGCCACCGGGCTACCATATTCAGAACAAACATCCTGACATCACATTTGATTTGAACGTTGATTGAATTAAAACGTTTTTGCAATTGATTAATGCGTTATCATTCATGGATGGCTACAGATTCAGTACCCTCAATCGCCCCAATAACATTTGGAAACCCAGCAATCTCATTAAATTGTCTTTTAATCACAGTTTGCTGAGCATCATCATATGGAAATTGAATATACCAATCAGAAAGGGACTTGATAGCCGGCAAAACTGCTGGCATACTTCAACTATTGTTGGCTGTGTTATAGCAGACCTGTCCCTGATCTCCCGCTGAAAGGTCCTGGTGGCCAAAAACCCCAACGTAAAGAGTGCACATGAAGGTCCTTTACAGAGCCAGATCTGCCATCCCTTCGACTTCAGGACTGTGTTTTTACTCCCCTTCCATCTTAAGGACCACAATGGAAACAATCATTTTGAACAGCTCTTGTTCCAATAAAGTCTCAATAAAGTTTTTCATTCATTCATTCAAAGCGTTTGTTTAAATATGCGACTGAATAAACATTTCACCAATCACATTACAAATCGATTAACCTAATATATAATTTCATTTTTTGACTGAAATTGTTGTGTGGCTAATTAAGCCCTCATGTTCTTGGCAAATTCGAAGTGAAAGGGAAAAAATATACCACTTAATAGCAATGTGCTGTATACAATTCATTTGTAATTCTAAAATGTAACTTGCAATATGGGGTAGTTGCGATGCACACACATTTATCAATGATTAAATACCATGAACACCGCTAGTCACACTGGAGAGCTTGCGTACACGAGGTCAGACCAGACATGAAAGCAGCCTACGCTCATGTTCAAATTGATGAATGCCATGTTTTGCGTAGAAATCGGTGTACACCCGTCCTACACCTGTTTTAGGTCAAACGCATGTTTGATAAATGAGGGCCAATGTATCAATGAACCCCGCCCTCCCCTGAATCACCACAGCTTATGTAGGATCTCAATAGAAACAAGGTGCAAGTAATTAGCAATCAGATATGACAAGCACCTGAATGAACTATAATGAGACTCATATTCAATTCATAGTTATTGGTGTTCAGGGGCGTGGCACCACAGCTCCACAACACATACACAAACTGAACTTAAAGCAACAGTACATATGTACTGGCAAACATGAACAAAAATAAACACAATATACAAACTGCAGTGAATATATACACAAATGCAATCAAAACACTTAGAGTCCATCTCAACGGTGTCCAGTGATGGGCAGTAGCGTCACTATAAGTAGCGCCGTTTCTAGTTTAATTACATTTCTTGGTAGCGTGGTCGTAGGGTTACTGTTTTCTGAATCAAATAGCTTTACAGTAGTTAAGCTATTTTATTTTTCAAGTAGTGCAGTAACGTCCACGCAAGCTACATTTTCACGAGCATTTCTGAAGCTCACCTCTGAAATACAACTGCTAAGGATGTTAAGGATCAGTAAGTGACTCACGTCACCGCCATACACAGCCTGTATGTGTAGCCGAATAGTGAAGTGCGAATTCTGAACGATTCAGTTTTTTTTTAAAGGGATACTTCACCCTACAGCGATCTGGAGGTGCTAGTAGCTTCTCCCAGACATTTGTAGAACAGTGAGATATGTTTAATACATGCCTGGCTAGTGTAAGAGCAAGATTTGAAATTTCGCGGGGAATTTTTACTCGCTGACGTCACCCCATGGTATGACTCGACTGTGGATATAGGAAAATGAATGTAGGCGCGTATTCGGTCGCGAAAATAACCATCCCTGTTATACTGATCTGGCTTTCAAACCTACACTCTTAAAACCTCGGTTGTCCTTGATTTTTTAAGGTATAGCTTGTCTTTCTGTGACGTTTCGATCAGCCGTTTTAATGCTAAATAGACGAGGTGGTATGATTTTTTCAGTATGTAGAGAACTACAATGCTGGCTTCCTTGTTCCAAGCCACGCCCACCCAGCATGTTCTCTAAATTCTGTGAAACATTTCGTAAACAAAGTCGCTGGTAACACAATTGCTAATAACCTAGGATTTCCAGATGAGGAATTTTACAACTTGCTTTTACATTCTTAGTGACATCCAACCATACATGTTTGTGCCCGAGTACACCGAAGAACATTTACAACTAATGGAGTTTGATATTCAGGCAGCATGTTCTACAGATAATACAGTTGAAACGCGGTTAAATTCTAATTGATTCTGTGGGAATATGTCCATCCATGTCTACTGAAGAAAAAAGCACTTCCTACAATGATCATGGACAAGCTTTACTTGTATGGCTTGAACCGAAAATGACTGACGACCGCATATGCGTCACTGAATCACTGGAGTTTTCCAGCACACATGGAGAGAGACGTAGCAGGAGGACAATGATGAGTAAGTTTATTAAACCCTATTTTCTGTACCTTGATAATGGAGCACACATCGTGTCTGTGTGGTAATGTTATTGTACTGTATGTGTACTGTGCCAGCTGTATTTAGTAGCTAGCTGAGTGGATAAATTACTATACCTTACTATATATAGGCTACTCTTTCTAGATAAAGAAAAACGGATGGGATTGCATTACTTTTCAGCCGCTTTCGGGCTGTATTGCCGGTTAATTTAGCACGTAGATCCCTTTCATAATCTTCCGACCTAAAATGCCGACTGCAGACACTAACTTTTTATAGCCTATTGTAAAGTGTGAAAGATTACTCCTTCTTTTTGGGCTTGCTTGTAATTTCTGCAACCAGGTACAGAACACCAAACGGGCATGATGAATAGAAATTAAACTACAATTTCAAAAACAAATATGTATAACTTTCTAGCGTCAAGCTCTACTGTTGAATTGACCATGTTCTGTTACGGTGTGTTCAAACGGGGATGGGCACTAAATTCGCTTGGAATTCTGGGAGTTGTGGTATCTCAAGTTTAAACAGATACAGAAGCACCCCAGTGGATGTGAAAGGAACTGAAATATACTATCGGCTCTTCTCTGATATATAGAACTACAACAGACGTGTATTTGACATAAATCATCTATGGTAACGTTTGTAATTGGTATACTATGAAACTGATTTACTGTGGAACACTCCTTTAACGAGTCTTTTCAGTGAAATGGTGAACTGAATCACTGCTCTAAAATATTTGTTCATGTGAATCACTTTTGTGCAAGTCAAAATCACACAGATTTAGCAGGTGAAGTCGCACAGAGTGTCATCTAGAGTTGCTTTCAACTCCTCCCACCTCCTCTCTTTCGTTGTTTGTGGCCATTATTTTCTTCCCAGTCCACGAGTCTAAATAAGCTCTGTCCGATATACAGAAACGGTCCTATGTAGATTACTAGAGTATGTGTTTTACTATAGTCAAATGTAATGATGGGCATAACTTTGGTCGACAAAGGTTTACTTTATGAAGACTAACTCATTTGCATTTTTGTCTTTTAGTTTAGTTTTTTAGTTTAACTGTTATTTTACCAGGCAAGTTGACTGAGAACACTTTCTCATTTGCAGCAATGGCCTGGGGGAAGGGAGGGAGAGGGGGGCGGAGAGGGGAATGAATGAGCCAATTGAGAGACAGGGATGATTAGGCTGCCAAGATGGTATGAGGGCCAGATTGGAAATTTGTCCAGGACAATGGGGTTAACACCCCTACTCTTACAAATATTGCCATGGGATTTTTAGTGACCACAGAGAGTCAGGAAACCCGTTTTAACATCTCATTCCAAAAGACGGCACCGTACGCAGGGCTGATGTCCCCATCACTGCCCTGGGGCATTGGGAATGATCTTTAGACCAGAGGGAAGAGTGCCTCCTACTTACTGGCCCTCCAACACCACATCCAGCAGCACTGGTCTCCCAACTAGGGACTAACCAGGCCCGACCCTGCTTAGCTTTATAACCAAACCAGCAGTGCAATACAGGGCTCTATGCTGCTGGAATAATTTGTCAGAAAATGGTTAATTTGTTTTCATGTGTGCTTGAAACATTTATGGTGCCATCATGAGAAAGAGATAGAATTAAGCAATAGAACAAAAGGATTAATTAAATTCATTTAATCATCTTTTAAAAGATAGCATTGACTTTGAATGAAGTTAGTTCAATAAAAAAATATAGAAAATGTACTAAACTACTTTTGTCATTTTTTTGTAGCTTAGCTTGCTACATTTTCCTTGGGGGAGCTTCGGTGTAGTGAAGCTTCATTTAGTGTAGAATAACTAGCAGCTTAGCTCACTACATTTTACAAGTAGCTTGCCCAACACTAACGGTGTCCCACCCTGAAACACCATGAAAATCTAAGTCCAGATTGTCTTTACCCTGCTATGATAGATGTGTGTGACAGATGCTATTCTTCCCCATGCACTCTATTCCTTCATTTTTTACCAATGTCCTAAATTGACATATTACTGGAATTCTATATTTCAAATTCTATCAGAAGCACTAAAAATCCACCTGTCACCATGCCCCCTGATAGCTGTGTTTGGGATCCCAGATGATGCTCTCTTGTTGAGCAATACATATTTTGCATCATTGCCTTTACGTTTCTCCTATCCCGACGCAGGATCCTTTTGCAGTGGAAATCCTGCCATCCACCCTTAGCTTCTCGCTGGCTGGGGGCTGTCATGTCTTCATTGCAAATTAAGAAAATTAAATATTCTGTAAGGGGCTCACAAAATACATTTTTGGATAAATGGCAAACTTTTATAACCTATTCTGACAGCTTGCGGAGGCTTCTACCTGAACTGCCATGAGCTAAAAGGAATGAGAGAGAAAGGGAAAGCAAAAAACCCTTATAATTATTTTATTGTTTGTTTCTGTATATACCTGTCACCTTCGTTTTTCTGTGTGGTGTGCTGTTCGTGTGGGGTAAGGGGAGGGTGTATGTGTGTGTGTGGGGGGGAGTTGAGATAATGGGGTAAAAATAGTAGCTTTGTATTTTTATATGCTTGAACTTTCTTTTAGTGTTGACATTATTATTAGAAACAAATATTGAAAAAATAGTTTATGGACATATTTATATGATCCAATTAACTGATTGTGATCAAGGTCATTCAGAAACGTAATGTACATTTTCAGTGCTATGATGATGACAGCTCTGTGGATAGCCCTCAGTATACTTGTGAGTTGGAGAAATACAAAGGTTGTCTATAATGTATCAAAAATACTAATACGTTAACTGTACACCAATATTTGACTTTGAATGCATTTTACACTAAATAAATAAATATAATACAGATCAAATAGACAATTCCATCAATGAAGGGATGATAAAATGGCCAAATTCTTGGCTGTCACCATTAGGAAAGCGTCAAACCACCTTATTACACAATTTATTCATCTGAATTTGAAATAACTATTTTGTGAATTTTCACAATAATTTTGACAGACTATTACTTATTTGATGTGATTAGTGATTAATTAATTAAAAAATAAAATTCTAGTGTAAAAAACAAGAGAGCTAAGTTGACATTTTTTGTTTTTGCCATTTTCATTTTTTGTGGGCTCAAGCAGAACACTCTGTTACTCATAGACAGGCTAAACAAGGTTTCAGAGTTTAAACTTAATTGTGAAACATTCAGTTGCCATTATCTGTTTCACACAACAAGCTTTCAGAGGAAATAGTCAACCCTCTTACTCTATTTGGCTCTAAGGCACTTGCTATATTAAAACAAATCTATGATGTTTTTCATTTAACAATGTTAGAATTTTGTTAGCTACTTGTTACTCTTCTATGCCATTCGATTTGTTGACTCATCTCTATAACAAAAAAATGTAATGTTAATGTTCAGAGAATAAAAAAAATAATATTGGTTAATCATTTCTAAATACATACAAATGCAACATACTCTATTGTATGTCCAACAACTCTCCAGTCACCAAATGCTTGAATAGGTGCATGAACAACAACTGTTATTGGCCTTTTGGTAAATGAAACAGAAGAACCGTGGGTTGATAATGAAGGAAGATGGTCAAGTGTAGTCACAATGCTGCAGTCACTGTTGAGCTTCTCTCATGCAGCTCGATGATGTGCATCCCCTGAAACAAATCATCATCGCAATGATATATTAATTAAGTTCAAGTTAATTTATATAAAGTGTGTTTTGTCACATGTACAGGAGACCCAGATGTAATTGCATGTCCCACATGGAAGGATCATATTTCGACATACAGGTCCTTCTCAAGAAATTAGCATATTGTGATAAAGTTCATTATTTTCCATAATGTAATGATAAAAATTTAACTTTTATATATTTTAGATTCATTGCACACCAACTGAAATATTTCATGTCATTTATTGTTTTAATACTGATGATTTTGGCATACAGCTTATGAAAACCTCTATATGTACCAGCCGCGGTCGGTGGATTTTAATTGGGAACCAATATGTTATCAATCAATAGTGTTCCTGAATGATAATGTGCAGAATTTGCAGTTAAATTATCACTAGTGTCTAAATGTATATGTATTTACAGTTCCGGCCTGAGCTTTTTAGGGGCCCTAAGCAGAATTTGATTTGGGGGCCCCCTCCCACCATGCGGAGTCTGTGTATTTGTATACGTAAATCTATGTATATGTACATGTGCAGTTGTACAACAGGTACAGTAGAAATAGAGCAATGGGATTACTGTTCATGCTGAATTGTGGACCGTAATGACAATCGGCGACCCACACTAGATTATGAGGGCTGTGAGGACACATCAGCTACTAGGTGGACAGGTGATTAGTTATTTTGCCAATTAGGAGGTGGATTATTAGGTGGCCATGATTGATATGAGGCCTAATTGGGACTATAGCCATGACACTGGAGTTGACACCCCTACTCTTATGAGAAGTGCAATGGGATTTTTAATGACCACAGAGAGTCAGGACACCCATTTCATGTCTTTCAACACCATACACAGGGCAGATGTCCCCTTCAATGCCAAGAGGCATTGGGAAGGTTATTGAGACCAGTGGGAGGAGTGCCCTCAAGTGGCCCTCCAATACACTTCCAGCAGCATTGGTCTCCCATTCAGGGCAGCAGCATTGGTCTCCCATCCAGGGACTAATCAGGCCTGACCCTGCTTAGCTTCTTGCATCTGACACGCGAAAGTAGCCCTCCACCTTTACAACCTTATATCTGCTTTGCCACTTTAATTACACTGTGCAGTTTGTATTGTGATGCTGCTCATATCCTCAGTTTCCTTGAAGTTCTTGAATGCAGCATTCCCGTTGTTAATCAGGTTATCAATACTGCTATCTACCCAAGGTTTTTGGTTAGGGTAGTTTGAAAGGTGAGTGACTGAATAGTGTCTGCTTTGCATTTGTTAATAAAGTTGGTAAGAAATTCAGCATATTTGGCACCCCATCCCTTAAATAATTAAAAAAATAAAATTTCCCAGTTCCCAGTTTTCCAGTTTTGTCTTTTTGTCAAAGCATTGACAATCCATGCTTTTGTTACATCAAGATTAAAATATTGCAATGCCCTTCTCTTTAGCTATGCTGATACAACACTTAAATATACTTAAATAAGCGCAAAATGTGTCTGAACTAGATTGAGAAATATGATCACATTATTCCAGTGCTAACCTGTCTACATTGGCTGCCTGTAAAGGTCATAACAAATGCAACTGTCTCTAGGTCAAAAATAAGCATACCTGGGTACCAGGTGAATCAATAAACAACTTTGACTTTGACTTTTGAATCCCCTTAGGAGGAGAATTCTGGAGCAGCATTAGTAGGTTCATGATCTGAATCAACCAAAAACACACAGTTGAATTGTTGACAGACAGTGTCTCTGTCTTAACAGGTGATAACTCCATGGTGCTGTTGGTGAAAACGGGGACTGCTGTAAACACTTCATCAGGCATGTCCATAGATACAGGGCACCTCCCCCTTTGCCCTCCCTCCTGCCAAGCTCAAACCGATTGGAGAAGTTAGGTGGGGAAACATAGACAGTTGTCACCACAGCTTAATCTGTCAATATGGAGGTCCCACACAGCAAATTGTCTAGGGTTGATTTTCTAGTGTTAACTATACAGTGTTAACTGAGGGGAACTAGATCGAAACCACAACAGATGAATCAGAACTTATAGCTATGGCCTTAATGTAAGATATAGTTACTTGTATAGATAAAACATGTTTTACCTTCATTTTCCAACACCATTTTTGTGTTTAAATTTAATAATCACTGTCTCAAGATCAGTCGTCTTACTACGCCAACACCAGCAATTATGGTACAATCAAAACAACAAGGTCAGAAAAATAAGGGCGGGGCACATGAAATCGGAAATGTGCACATCAGCATAGTTTTCTCAGTTTTTAATCATTTCTAACCATACACCTAACCTTAACCCTAACCTTAACTGCACTGGAGTGTAAAAATATAATCCTGTGCTACAGTCGTATGCACAAGTTTAGGCACCCCTGACAATTTCCATGATTTTCATTTATTGGATCAGCAATTTCATTTTGATCTAGCAAATAACTGAAGCACACAGTAATATTTCAGTAACTCTAGTGATTAACAGAAAATGTGCAATATGCATCAAAACAAATTTCGACAGGTGCATAAAGTTGGGCACCCTTGTCCTTTGGTTGATTTGAATACATGTAACTACCTAGTACGCATTAATTGGAACACACAATTGGTTTGGTGAGCTCATTAAGCATTGCACTTCATAGACATGTGCATCCAATCATGGGAATAGGTATTTAAGGTGGCCAGTTACAAGTTGTTGTTCTCTTTGACTCTATTCTGAAAAATGTGCAATATGGGGGCCTCAAAACAACTCTCAAATGACCTGAAAACAAATATTGATCAATATTATGGTTTAGGGGAAGGCTGTCATTGTCCACTGTATGGAACATAGTGAGGAAACGGAAGACCACAGGCACAGTTCTTATTAAGGTTAGAAGTGGCAGGCCAAGTAAATTATCAGAGAGGCAAAGGCGAAGGATGGTCAGAACGGTCAAAAACAGCCCACAGACCACCTCCAAAGACCTACAACATCATCTTGCTGTTCAACAAATCAGCCCACTTTGTTTCTGTTAGTGGTGTTTTTGCAGAAAAGAAGCCTTTTCTACACACCCTATGGACAGAGTCACTTGAGGTAGGCTATACAAACCCACATTTGGACAAGCCAGCAGTATTTTGGAAGAAGTTGTTGTGGACTGATGAAACAAAGATGGAGTTATTTGGTCATAACAAGGGGCGTTATGCATGGCGGCAAAATAACACAGTGTTTAAATACAAACACTTGCTACCCACAGTAAAATTTGGTGGAAGTTCCATCATGCTGTGGGGCTGTGTGGCCAGTGCCGGAACTGGGAATCTTGTTAAAGTTGAGGGTGGCATAGATTCCACTCAATATCAGCAGATACTTGGGAATAATGTAGAGGAATCAGTCAATAAGTTAAAGTTATGCCGGGGATGCATATTTCAACAAGACAACTGCTCAAAATCTACTCTGGCATTTATGTAGAGGAACAAATACAATGTCCTGGAATGGCCATCCCAGTCCCCAGACCTGAATATCATTGAAAATCTTTGGGGTGATTTGAAGTGGGCTGTTCAATGCTCGGCAACCATCAAACCTAACTGAACTGGATATTTTTTGCAAGGAGAAACTGTCCAAAATAACTTCGTCCAGAATCCAGACACTAATTAGAGGCTATAGAGTCTAGAGGCTGGTGAGGAGGCTCAACTAAGTATTGATGTGATATTTCTATTGTGGTGCCCAAATCTATGGACCTGTCTATTTTTGTTTTGATACATATTGCACATTTTCTGTTCATCCAATAAACCTAATTTCACTACTGAAATATTACTGTGTCCTTCAGTTATTTGACAGATCAAAATGAAATTGCTGATCCAAACACTCAATTATTTATAAAAGAAAATCATGGAAATTGTCAGAGGTGCCTAAACTTTTGCATACGACTGTATATATATATATAGCAATATGTATATGTAAAAATCATAATTATCAATGAAAAGTAAACTTATTGTGAGGTCTGCCCTCTGTTTTGAATCAAGCAATCAAATAATTTCTGCCTCCAAGGTAGATCTGCCTGGAGAACACTTTTCAATTACTTTAAGTCCTATGAGCAAATGCTAGTTCCTTTTGGCTAAGCTCAGACATCTGCATTTGGTAAAAGAGGAAGCGTTCAGGATTGGGGACAGAAATGGCTAAAGAATGGCCAAATACAGCATTGGCAAGGCAGTAAAGGTAGACAAGGGCATGTATGCAGAGAAATTACAGCAACAGTTCTCAACCAATGACCCTGCTGTTTGGAGAGACCTACAACAGATCACCAACTACAAGCAAAAAAAACCCCACTCCATCAATAACCTGTGACTTGCCAATGACCTGAATGAATTCTACTGAAGATTTGAAAGAAATAGGGACAGTCCTGACATCATCCCTCCTACCTTTGTTTCCAGCCGCCTACAACAGCCCACTAGCCCAGTCCTCCATCCCCCCATCACAGAGGACACAACACCATCACCCATCTCAAACACCCCCACCTCTGCCATTACAATGACCCTCTCTGTCTTGGAAAGCGACATCAACAGACTATTCAAGAAACAGAAGCCCTGTAAGGCAGCGGGGACGGACTTTGTCTCTCCGTCCTCCCTGAAGCACTCTGCAGAGCAGCTGTGTTGGCATATCAAGATGCTGATTAGACAGCATGATTATTGCACAGGTGTGCATTAGGCTGGCCACAATAAAAGGCCACCCTAAAATGTGCAGTTTCATCACACAGCACAATGCCACAGATGTCGGAGGTTTTGTGGGAGCAAAACTGACAATTCCCACGCAGTGATTTAAAGCCACAACAGGTGGATTTAGCACCATGGCCAGCTCCGCAGCCTACTGAATTGTTTGTGACAACACTTTCACCAAGGTATTTACTTAATGATCTCCTTCTTGTTGCAGGATGTAAATCCCCAGCAGGTGCCTGAGAATGCTCGTTCCAGCAGTCATCTTCACAGATGTCTTTTAAGGACTCCAGTGATGCAACTCATCACATAATAATGGCTTGCCCAGCTAATTTTAAGCTTTTGAGACAAGGAGCATCATTCTTTTGTGACATAGTGGTGATGGAAGAAGTTAAACAGGGAACTAGATAGGTCGAAAATTGTTTTGGCACATGGCTCAACCTGCATGGCATGCACAACCAGTGGTTGTGTAACTGGTGGTTGAAACAATGAATATATAGAATATATCTAGCAAGCGTCTCTTGATGCAGTGCTTGCACACCACCTCGTACTCCACTCATCAGTGATGCACAATAACAACATTGGCTAACTATGTTGTCAGCACTGTAGCCAGCATCAGAAAGATGTCTCAGCATTTCAGTGGACATGTACTCAGCATCAAGTTGATGCAAGTCAAGCAACCCAATCAGATGCTCCTCTGGTATGGAACTGCACACAAACCAATCAGATGCTCCTCTGGTATGGAATACACAGAAACCAATCAGATGCTCCTCTGGTATGGAACTGCACACAACCCAATCAGATGCTCCTCTGGTATGGAACTGCACACAAACCAATCAGATGCTCCTCTGGTATGGAATCACACACAAACCAATCAGATGCTCCTCTGGTATGCAACTGCACACAAACCGAATTCCTATTGACAAATTCTCAACATTACACCTGTCACTAGTTCCATCACTTTTAATGCAAAATCCCGCAGAGTCAGCATTTGCATATCTCTTCTTGACCTCTCCCAGAACCATGTGTGCCAGTGTTTGAATGATCTCATTTTGAATATCCTTGGAGGTGTACCTGGCATTTTTAGGTATGCCCTTAGCAATATCAACAAGCTTGTGGTCCTTCTCTAAGGTGTGTTCAAACAATTTTTAAAAAAGTCCTGCAGCATCATTAGTATCAGTGTCGCGGGGATCACACTTCAGGGTTTGTGTTGTTCAACGAAGCCCTAACTCCTACTACACCACCAATGCTCTTGACATAGTATTTGTTCTTTTCAAGCTGGGTTTTACCAACCAACATACAGTCATCTGTTTCCCCTGTTGCCTCCCTACATTTGTGCTCAGACCAGTTGGCTGCAGCCTGCATATGACTGTGGCTGAAAGCATGCTTCTGTAGCCCCCTGTTACACTCGAGTGCCGCTTTCCAGTTGTTAAAACCACGCAAGAGAAAAACCAAATCCCTCTCCATGGCATTGACATACTTTCAACAGGGGAAACGAAGCATACATCCTACAGAACTGAGTACTCCAGCCATGGTCGTGTGCGGTACCAGGCAGGATTAAATTACCTTGATATAGCACCAAATGTGCGCTTTGGGTAGCTACCTAATATTGTCTGGGATGGTGCATCACTAATGGCGTGAGGTAGGCTGCTAGGTATTTTTTAAACACATTGATAGATCCATAGTGTATTAGATGGTGGTCGGCACGCCTCAAGTTTGGAGAAGCAAAGTACAGACATGGAAGCTAAGCATTGTAACGATACTGCTTAGTTTGGTTCAGAGTCACACAATAACACAAACTGATCAAGACAATGGAAGACCAGCAGCAAATTCCACGTTCTGTGAGGGAATAGCGACTGTTTATGTCAAACGACGAGTCTAGTGGCTGTGGACGGAGGTAGCAGCAAAACCTATTTTAGCCACCTAAAAATATTACGAATATTTTAATCGGTTTGCCTTGCCGTCAAACAGCTGTTTCCGATGGGGAACGAAGCAATTATATGCTGCAGTCTTTAAAGCCACCAGACTCCTTTGACAAAAACAGTAATTACTTACCTTGAAGAACACGTGAGTAAAATCAATGACACACAATTCTCAAAAGCTGGCTTGGTTCAGTCACGAAGGACTGGACGCCTGGGCCGACCCGGTGGCTGAGCTCAGCGGCATCTCTCTCACTTCCACTGGGCTGCTCAGACAGACACACGACAACATGACTTGACTGACAGCCTGACAACTTTTGGAGGTGGGCTGAAGGCTGACTACCCAATCAGATGTTAAAAACGATACTGGTATATCGTTTCTGTCCTATTTTCCCTAACTTTTGCTAACTTTTGATTGGGTGGGCAAGACCATTGTCTACTGCCCATTGCTACCGCCGGCCTCGATTCGGATCTTGCCCAATCACCTCATCCAGCATACGTGACCGAGCATGCATTACTGCACATGCAAGAAAGATTTAATGGACATCAAACACTATCAGTATCAGAACAACTCACAGGGGTGGCAACAATCTCTCAGACAGGTTTTATCAGGCATCCTGCCAGGTTGATACCCATGATCAGGGTAAATCCTTTCACAGGTAGAGAAGGTTGTAGAGCCACCTTTACACGACCACGAATCAGCCCAGACTGCAGATGGACGTAGTGCAAGGGCGCTGTCACATATTCCATCCTAATCCCTTCTAACACAACTTTGTAGCCACAATGAGGATTCCGCAGACCAGTGCAACACGTCTGAGAGGATCACCCAATATCCTAATGGGTACATGTGACCCAGAGTCGCTAGTTATTGAGACTCTACCAGTAAAAATAAAAGGGTAATATCCTGAATCATGTGACTGATACAACACAACAGGGAAAGGCGGTTGGACTGTATGCATAGTCTTAATTAATGGCACAGACTTAGAGAATGGGTCTGACTCTAGGAAATGTAAGATTCCTTCTCGGAGCACTTCCTTGTGAGAATATAGGCCGAACCTCAGTACAGGGCATAGTAAACGGTGTCTTGTGCATTAGTGCAAACTGGGACAATGTTGCTACCTTCTGCTCATTCAAATATACAACTAACTGGTCAGGCAGATTATTTTAGAATTTCTCCAAAAAGGTAAACTCCCAAAGAGAAGCGAAATCAGTGCACTTACTGACAGCAGACCATCTGTCAAATAGGGTTTGTTTGTCACATACATTTGACCTTTTGAGCGAATCCTTTAGTTCTTGAACTTTTGACGATAAGCCTCAGGGACAAACTCATACGCACGGAGGACAGCATCTTTCACACACTCATAATGTAAACTGTCCTCATGTGTCAAAGCTGACACTACCTCTTGGACTTTACTGAATAGCTTACATTGCAGGACTAATGTTTAGAAAACACCGAAATAACTCTGACTCTCTGAACATACGGAACCAATGCAATAGATTTGCTGATGGATCCTGGGTGGAACTGTATGCAGGAAATGTGTGCACAAGAGCCTGTGTAGCATGAGCTAAGATTACTTTCTCATCCATCTCGAGTTTGTCCTAAGGTCTCCTAAGGTCAGGCTAAATCTTGAGTCTAGCACATCCAATTTGAATTTAGATTCCGATTGTCTGGCCTGTTCCTCCATCTGGACATGCGCAATGCATACTTTGACTCTGGCTTCGAGACTCAAACGTTGACTTGACAAGTGATCATAGTGGGTCAAAGCAAAAGGCATCTAAACAGCCCGCTCAGCATCCACCCCCCCTTAGCTGTGACCAGCTGCCACTCTGAGCCTTCTGGGGATGGCTTGGCCACCCTGTGTAACCCCTCCTGAGGACTCACTGACACATTAGCCGATAAGGGCGAAAGACACGTGCCTACACCAAGCTCTCCCATATGTGCCATCATATCTCAGCCTTGACCAGGCTCCTAGACACGGCCCGGATAGTGGTCAATCAATCCCCCTAGGTGAACTTTACAACACCTGTCCAACAATCAATGGATGGGTCCGCAATGATCAACTCCACCAGGGAGTCAGCCATCCCAGCAGAAAGGTTCACACCCGTATATATATATAGTCCTAGATTACTAATAGCCCACAGGCGAGTGCAATCTGGGTAGACTGGAGTGGAGCAGAGGAGACAGTGGGTTTAGCAGACTGGGGACGTTGAGCGCAGAATCCTGTGTGCGCCAGCAGAGGGGGCTCAAGTGGGCTCCAAGATCTCTACTGGTGTTGACAGCTTTGCTCTTCACTAGGTCGGGTGTATGCTGATACAGCACTGCAGCTAGCTTGAAGGCTAGCTAATAGGCTAGCAGTTGTTGCTTTACTTGAAAATATTTCATGCCAGTGACTCCTTAGACATACCTTCATATGATTTCAGTGTTTGTAGTTCAGGCTACTTTGCGAAACATAAAAATACTTTCTCTTTTTCGTTTTCTTTTTTTGTGTTTAAGATGACAACACATACTGCAGTGCCATTGGTTAGCATCGGCAGGGATCAAAGTTGAATTTATTTTGCTGCTCTCTGAGAGTTGTGCTCAGAGAGTTTATGCGTCTAGTAGGATAGAGACGTCACTAGGTTGGGAGCAAACGCCTGCCCCATAGGAAATGATGGCACATCCGGATCAAAGCTTTTTCATGGACAAGGCCATTTACAGCTTATATTTAAAAAAAATCCAGTATCTCAAAATATTAGAATAACGATGTTATATTTCAGTAATGTGGACCTTCTGAAACGCATTCATGCACTCATTTCTTGGTCAGGGCTCCTTTTGCATGAATATCTGCATCAATGTGGCATGGCATGGAGCCTGTGGCACTGCTGAGGTGTTATGGAAGCCCAGTATGCTTTGATAGCAACCTTCAGCTCATCTGTATTGTTAAGTCTGATGTCTCTCATTTTCCACTTGAAAATAGCCCATAGATTCTCTATGTTGTTCAGATCACGCAAGTTGGCTGGCCAATCAAGCACAGTAATAGCATGGTCAGTTAGCCAGTTACCAGTCATTTTGGCACAATGGGCAGGAAAAGAAAATCAGCATCTCCATAAATTTGTCAGTTGATGGAAGCATGAAGTGCTCTAAAATCTCCTGGTAGATGACTGCATTGACTCTGGACCAACACCAGCTGATGACATGGCACCCCACAGCATCACAGACTGTGGAAATGTCACACTGGACTTCAAGCAACTTAGATTTTTGTGCTTCTCCACACTTACTCCAGACTCTGGGACCTTGATTTCCAAATGAAATTCAAAATTTTTGATTCTTCTGGACTTTTGACCACTGAGCAACGATTCAGATCTTTTTCTTGAGCTCAGGTAAGACGCTGCTGGCATTGTCTCTGGTTCAGGAATGGCTTGTCACCAGGAATACAACGACCTATTTCGTGGACATGTCTGTACATGGTGGCCCTTGATGCACTCCAGCCTCAGGCCACTCCTTGTGAATCTCACCCAAGTTCTTGATTCTTGAGAAAAGTTCTTGATTCTTGAGAAAGCTGCGGTTATTGCTGTTGCTTCTGCACCTTTTCCTACCACACCTTTCCCTTCCAGTCAAATGTCCATGAATATGCTTTGATACAGCCAACCTTTTCAGCAATGACCTTCTGTGTCTTACCCCCCTCGTGGAGGGTGTCAATGAGTGTCTTCTGGACAACTGTCGAGTCAGCAGTCTTCCCTATGCTTGTGGTTGTGTGTACTGAACCAGACTGAGAGATTAAAGGCTCAGAAAACCTTTGCAGGTGTTTTGAGTTAATTTGCTGATTAGAGCTCTTCTCAGGTCCACATTTCTGTATAACAAATTCTTTATTCTAATATCTTGAAATACTGTATTTTGGATTTCCCTGAGCTGTAAGCTGTAATTATGAAGATTGAAACTAAAAAAGACTTGAAATATGTCACTTGTTTAATGAAATTACAGACAAAATGAAATTTTCCATGATATAATAATCTTTTGAGATGCACTTATATAGTGCCCACAGCGTAGTTCAACAGCTAATTTATTTTGGAATAGGCACCAATCAGAAGCAAAATTTTTATGATGTCTTCTCATCATGTAGACTTCTCACAAAGTATTTTAGAGTATTTTTTAAATACTATTTAAAATGTTTACGCTATACTGTGTCCATGCGATGTGCCTTTAATACAGGTGAGTATAGCTGCAACGCATTTCAACAAGTCGATAACTGACAATATATATGCAACACAAAACATTTGTAAATATCATCCCATTATTATGTATTCACAATGAAAAGAAAATGTATATGCATATTGTAACATTCTTACATACAGTTGTGCTGATAAGTTTGCATACCCTGGCAGACATTGTGAAATTTCAGCATTGATTTTGACAACATGACTGTTCATGCATAAAAACTGACTGTAACATAACGATAGAGGTCATATGAAGCCATTTATTATTGTAACGTTCCCCAGTTCCTCTTCCCTGGGAACTACAGCTTCCCTATTCTTGGCCACTCAGAACTACATTTCCCATAACCTGGACTCAATTATCCAAATTCAGTACACCTGCTCTCACTCACTCAGTATATAAGACACACACACTCCATTGCCTCTTTGCGAGTTGTGAGTATTGATTTTCTTCTTACTGAGCATTCATTCATTCATTCATTCATTCATTCATTCATTCATTCATTCATTCATTCATTCATTCATTCATGTCTTGTTATTCTGGCCTGACCCCTGCATTGTTAAGTATTCTGCCTTGGATTATCCTCTGTACCTTTGCCTACATTCTGATATTGTTATTCTGGCCTGACCCCTGCATTGTTTGATTATTCTGCCTTGGATTTACCTCTGTACCTTCGCCTGAACAGTATTAAAGAAACGTTGTTCTTTTACCTATGGAGTATTGATTACAATTATCACACAGTGTTTGGCTCCTTTGTAAACCAAACTGATTACAAATATCATCCAAATGGCCCTGATTAAAAGTTTACATACTCTTGAATGGTTGGCCTTGTTACAGACACACAAGGTGACACACAAAGGTTAAAATTGCCATTAAAGGTTAATTTCCCACACCTGTGGCATTTTAAATTGCAGTTAGCGTGTGTGTATAAATAGTAAATGAGTTTGTTAGCTCTCACGTGGATGCACTGAGCATGCTAGATACTGAGCCATGGGGAACAGAAAACATTTGTCAAAAGACCTGCGTAATACTGTACTGGAACTGCATAAAGTTGGAAAAGGATATAAAAAGATATCCAAAGCCTTGAAACTGCCAGTCAATACTGTTCAATCGCTTCAGGAAGGTTCAGGGATCTCTTGATACCAAGTCAAGGTCAGATAAACCATGAAAGATTTCAGCCAAAACTGCCAGAAGAATTGTTCAGGATACAAATTAAAACCCACAGGTAACCGCTGGAGTCTTACAGGCTGCTCTGGAAAAAGATGGTGTGGTTGCTTCAAGGAGCATGATACAACAATACTTAAACAAAAACTAGCTGCATGGTGTTGTTGCAGGAATGAAGCCTATAAAAATGATACATCTATTAGCAATTCTCCAGGGGTATGCAAAATGTTGAGCACAACTGTATCCCATATTTGAAAGGATTTCAAATTAAGAATTTACATTTGCTTTATGTTTCACAGAGTTGACCATAGACACAGAGATGACCACGATCATTCATCCCTCATAAAAAAAGAACACAGACAATACATTGCCTTTAAAAATGAATTTGAAATGCATGAGAATGTTCTTTCAGTGATTAAGCCAGTGCAGAAAAAGGTATATGTGTATGTCTGTCCGGGGGGGGATTTGTCCTAATCTGATATGACTGGGTTCCCCCTATCTCTGTTTGTGCATCTGTTTAGCTCTGAGCTAATAATCAAACACCAGGCTACACACAAACACACACACACACCACACAAACTGGTTTTATTATTTAAAATAAATAAATAATTAAAAGTCAGTTATTAACATAGATGCACTGAGAGAGGTGGTTTAACTGCTCAACTAGATTGTCAGGAGGGTGTTTGTTGGCTTCCTTACAGAGTGAACACATAATTGTATGTATACTGTGTGTGTGTGTGTGTGTGTGTGTGTGTGTGTGTGTGTGTGTGTGTGTGTGTGTGTGTGTGTGTGTGTGTGTGTGTGTGTGTGTGTGTGTGTGCGTGCGTGCGTGCGTGCGTGCGTGCGTGCGTGCGTGCGTGCGTGCGTGTGTGTGTGCGTGCGTGTGTGTGTGTATGTATATATATACAGCTCTACACAAGCATTGTGACCACTGCAAAAATAATTTCTCTTGGTTTAAAAATATGTATGTGTACTCTTTTTATTTCATAAACCACTGTCAACATTTGTCCCAAATTCTAAATAAGCATATTGTCATTCAGACCATTTATTTGCAAAAAATGACAACTGGTCAAAACAACAAAAAAGGTGCAGCGTTGTCAGACCTAAAAAAACAAAAAGAAAATAAGTTGATAGTCATGGAATAATTATAATAATTGTATAATAATAATAATGCAGGAAAAAGGAAAGATGTTGAAGTGGTACAGAGAGTGAAATGGATTCCAGTGTTTTGGTCTCAGAGGACTTCGATGATTCCCAGAGCCTTGTAACCTGTCGCGCATTAAATGAGAGCATGTTGCCAGTTGTGTGGGGCAGGGTAGGATAGTTAGTCAGGGTCCAAGGAGAATGTGCTGGAGGCCAATTCAATCCTCAAACCTGCCCTGACTTCACACACACTGCGGGGGCAATGGAATTTCTTCCTCTGGGAATGTGAATGAATGTTCTGGTGCTATAAAGCAATGGCTCCCAATGACCTGCTTTGCTCAAAGGAACTCTAATCCATTCCAATGGTCCTCAATTCCTCACGCTACTCTGCAAACCCCCTTCATTCCTCTTCGTGAATAAATTAGATTTTTTTTCTGGCGGTGGTGAGGCTCAACTTTGTCCCCCTTGAGAGCCCTGATTAATGTAAAACACTCTAACTGATCATTCCAGCTCCTCTGGACCATGTACACACACACACACACGCACGCACACACACAAACTTTGGCTCAAGTATAAAATACACTATGAAATACATTGGATTAAGAAATGCAGAAGACTACAACATAGAGATCCTATTATATTGCTAATTTACTATTACTTACTAATTCTACAGTGAGTCCTTTGAATCTCAAACTCTTCCTTTGTCACACACACACACACACATCTTTGTAGAGGAAAGCTTGTGGTATAACTGCATTTTCAGATTAATAAGAACATTAAAGAACATTTAACAACTTAAAAAAACAGCTAGTACTATATTAATCTGGGAACATATTATAAATATGGCAATGTCATGTAATGCACTTCACATAATTTTAGCTCCTGAATATTCATATTAATCATTCTTTCTTATGCGGAACTCAGGACTTGATTGTGAGAGAGAAAGTAAGAGGGAATTATGCATGTTTGTGTGTATTTAAAACTGTGTTTGTGTGAACTGTCGATTTAGCACCGGTGCCTGCTTGTGTGTGTGCTTGCCAGCTTTGTGCGTGTGTCTATTTAACATTGCGTTATTCCTGGCTGTGTCCTGGGAACTAATCAAGACTGTTCATTTTCTGTTTGAACCAAATAACAGCTATCATGTTGCGTTTGAGTCTAAAACCCTTGTTCCTTCTGCAGTGGCCGGCAGAGTCCGCAACGTTGTCTGGAGCACATAACGATGTGGGATAATCTGGTCTTTCTTGCTGGTGTTTGTCTCCCAACTGGATCCTGCCTTAAAACTGGAGATGGGGATTGGATAAGGATAAGTGAGTACTATGTTTCATCCTGGCCACTTGGGAATTCACATCTCCCTCCAGTATTCCCCACAGCGTTCCTCTCCGTTGGTATCAATTAGAAAACAGGTCCAATCCATGCCTCAGTGTCTCTCAATTAGGCTGTGATCTTCTACAAACAGATTACACAGCCTAAACCTGCCTCCCATTGCAGGCATGCAAACTGTGTTGCAACCTAAAAATCCTTCAGCTTTTCTTTAGGTAATACAATTACTTCAGTTTTAGACTGCGAGACTTCGTGTGAGCAAAGAAAAGGTTAATGTGGGAGAAAGTGTAAGTCTAAAATCCCTGACTAATACTTTCTGTGTTTTCTCCGAGGTACTGAACACAGTGGCTTGACCCAAATCCTTCAGGTTTTCTGATGATTGGACTAAAAGTGAGATCAGAAGAGTCCAATGAGGTGGGAGCGTAGAGAGTTATGAGAACGTTTGGGGGTTGGAAAGTGATGTGATGATGATGTGGGTGGTTAGAGAATAATGGGATGAAGTGGGGATAGGAGAGTGATAGCACGATGAGTTGGAGAGTAGAGAGTGATGGGATTGTATGTGGAGGGTAGAGTGGGATGAGATGAGGACGTGGAGGGTAGAGTGTGATGGGACGAGGACGTGGGGGAGTAGAGTGTGATGGGATGTGGACGTGGGGGAGTAGAGTGTGATGGGATGTGGACGTGGGGGGTAGATTGTGAAGGGACGAGGACGTGGGGGAGTAGATTGTGATGGGTTGAGGATATGGGGGAGTAGAGTGTGATAAGTTGAGGATATGGGGGAGTAGAGTGTGATGGGATGAGGACGTGGGGGAGTTGAGTGTGATGGGTTGAGGACGCAGGGGAGTAGAGTGTGATGGGTTGACGCAGGGGAGTAGAGTGTGATGGGTTGAGGATGCGGGGGATTTGAGTGTGATGTGTTGAGGACACGGGGGAGTAGAGTGTGATGGGATGAGGACCTGGGCGGGTAGAGAGTGATGGGATGAGGCGTTAAATACTACATACAGTATCTCACAAAAGTGAGTACACCCCTCTCATTTTTGTAAATATTAGATTATATGTTTTCATGTGACAACACTGAAAAAATGACATTTTGCTACAATGTAAAAAAGTGAGTGTACAGCTTGTATAACAGTGAAAATTTGCTGTCCCCTCAAAATAACTCAACACACAGCCATTAAGATCTAAACTGCTGGCAACAAAAGTGAGTACACTTAGGTTAATAACCTATTTAAAGGTAGGTTAAATTGCATTCCAAGCCTATGACAATTCCCTGATATCTGCTCAAGTGCAGTTCCATATAGCAAAGAGCTGGCAGGACACCATCGGATTGCTGGCGGCAGAGTTGGCGGTCTGCAGGCGAACAGCCGGCGGGTGAGCAGTGTTTTAGACAGAGGTCCTCTGGAAAACCCACACACTCCCGCTGTTCTTCCAGTTGGTCCATCAGCTGCTTATATGCTATATCCTAGGCTAGGCTTATGTTATGGATTTCTATTGCTAACAAAAATATTTTAAACGATTCTGAAAATTGTTTACAATGACTTTCAAATATAATGCAAAGCACATTAAACGTTATTTTGAAATTAAAAATCGAATTCAGTAATAAAAAATCTTAAAACACTGCTCACCTGCCAGTGGACGACTCTGTCGCCGGCAGACCGCTCATTTACCAATGAGCTGCCAGCTCTCTGCTATCTGGGGTAGTATGTAATGAAAAAGTATCTCTAACTGTACGTACAGACCACCACAGACTTGAGCTTCAAAGTTACCGGAAGTCATTCATTTTCAATGGAAGCTGTCTTCTCTCAGCTGGAAGGACCAGCAAATCAGTCGGCGTTGCGTTTTGGGAGTTTTGGGCGTGTTGAGCGACCAGAGCGTCAAGCAGAAAAGTTTAAGTTTGTTCAACTTTATGGTAATGAGCTATGACGAGGTTCAGCGGCAAACGACAGTCAACCTGTCACGATGTCCCAGTATAAGGAGTGAGAGACAGGCGCGAAGGTTCTATCATCCACAATTGATTTATTACGAGAAACAAAATACTGCCACAAGGGGCAAAACAGGATACACTGGAAACTCATATAATATAGAGATACGTAACAGTAATATTGACAAACAAAGACAAGGCGGAAACACTAGGGCTAAATACACATACAAATCAGAGACAATAGGTAACACCGGTGCTGAATCAACACGTACACGGTCCCACACTGATGACATCATACACCCGAACCTGTGAGACACAAAAGGGACACCAGGGGGAACCACAGACTGCAATACATCAGGGAGCAACTCAAAGGAACATAACTAAACCACCGTATCTCTAAATACTGAATACACTGAGTACGTAAGACAGAACACAGGAGACATAACTGAAAACAAAAGGGGAAGCAAATACAGCCTCTAAGGGGCTGGACGTTACACAACCAATCAGAATTTAAGTATGTCTGCTAGTCTTCCTTGCTTGATGTGAATGTCCTGCCACATCAGAGCGGCCAAAGTGGCTAAAAGCGTCTAAAGGTTCCCCATACTTTTTTGACAAGCGTCCTTGACAGGGCGTCCAGAGCTTCTTTTGAAGCTCAAGTCTGTGGTGGTGTGTACATACAGTAAGCCAACCTGAGGAGCTGGCCAAAATAAAAAACATGGCAGACAATTCCTCTCGCTTCAAGTGTCAAAACAAACGTCCAAATTAGACCAAAAAGATTTTAACATTCACTCACCACAAAATGATTTTTGCCGATGTAGACATGCTAGCCAGCCATAGATTTTTTGTAATTTAATCAGTTTTTTAATAAAGTGTTTTTTCATGATGAAGCGTAAGCTAGCTATTACGTATTGATTGTCCTTGTATATCAACATACTGGTAGCTGGCTTGTTAGCTTAATTGTCTTTAAGTTCCTCTCACATTACACACCCTGGGTTATCTAAATCCCTCTACATCCAACCCTTGGACAGTGTGAAGAACTGATGCCCAAACACAAACACACTAGTAGCATAACACACAAAACTAATGTATATTACGGGACAGTTGGATTTCCTCTAGAGGTCGGCTGATTATGAGTTTTCAAAATAATTATTAATCTGCATTTTTGCTCTGCAATTATGGTCGATACTTCTTTGGAGAAACCATGTCCTCTAGATTTACAATTAGATAGAAAATCACGTGGAAACTGCGTGCAGCCAGCACGTCTGTAGTGAGCTACAGTCCACCTGTCCCAAGCTGCAGCATCTCAAGTCTGGAGAAAGTTGTGACTGCAGAGAAGCCAGGGAAAATTTATAGCTATCAAGAAAGGGGATACATTAAAATCAGTCACATAATCGCTTGTTAGCTTCACATGGTTAATATTAGTCTAGAATAGTGGGTTCACTGCTTTAGTTATGACAGAACTGTTCCCATTTTTTTATTCGTTCTGTTTTTCTCTAGGCTTTCAGGGAAAACGACCCGTTTAAAAAAAACTGCTGCACAAAGAATAACTAGCTATATTCCGTTGCATATGATAAATAAAGGGATTTATAATTAATCATCAGATCAGCCCAAAGTAGTACATCACAAGCGGGTACTGGCACCAAATAGGTGCTGGTCTAAGCGCATACAACTTGTGAAAATACGGTGCATATTCAAAACGATACACAGAAGACCTGTTTTTTTTACTTACACATTTAATAAAAAGGCATTCATGTTAGCTGGGAGTATACATCACAAGTTTTGTTAAACATGGTTTTCAAAGTATTTCTGATGTTGAATGCATTCAGACTCCTCGCGCAAGAGAATATTTCTGTAGTTAAAGCCCATGTATCACAGTTACTGCTTTTGTTTTATTTATATTCACTATCATTGATAGTGTATTGCCACTGTCATATTTGTGTATTGTTTTTGAACCAAGATATATTTATCAAGTGCTTCTGGATATTATGTCGAATATCTGTGCCTTTACTCCCATTGTGCAGCACCAAATCCGATTGGATAATAAAAGGACAACTATCAAAATGCACAGACTAGATTTTTTTTTGAGACAAAACCCAAGGGTTTGTTTTACAAAACAGATTTAATAGGCAAAGTTGTATCAAATACAAATCGTACTATGCCTATTGTTAAAATATGATTTATTGCATAAAAAGCCTAAAGAAAACTGTAAAAATAACAAAAATTTAGAACTGCAAGCAGTTTTCACGGGGTCCAAGCGTCCCATGGCGAGTCCCCCCTGTTGCAAGTTGCCCCTGATGACACGTGGAGCCCACGGAAGCAGCACTTATATTTATCCACAAAATTCTGGTTCTTTGGCAATTTACTTTAGTAATTTGTGTATGTCTGCCGTCCTGTCTGACCACTCTGCCTTACACATTAAATAAAACAAAACAGAACCAAATAATGAGTTACCTGCATTTGTCCAAATGAAACAATTTCATAAAACATTTAGCCAAATTTTTATCCCATTTCCCTTTCACTGTTCAGGTTAGGTCATTACTTTAGGCTGCTGTCGACAGGAAACAGTATATATAGTTGTTCATGAAAATGTTTTGTATTGTTTTGTAGTAGAATTTTGTACTAGATTAGCAACAAACCAATTCTAACAAGCCAGTACAAACAGGAAATAAACTTTGCCGGATACACAGGCGCATGATCCAGCATAATGCAGTAACCCCAATAAGGGGCATTTTATCAGAATACAGCATAGATAATCTGCTTAAAAATGTAAGAAACATTGGATAGGATAGAACACCACAATTAAATCTGCTAAATAAAAGTATATTACATTCATTATTAATTTCCCTGTCTTTGTTTGAAACAAATTTTAGCCTATGCAATTACAATTATTATTATTTTTTCTTTATGTTCTATAATGTCATTATACACACATGAAAAAAAGCTCAAACTTTTGTATAGTCATTATGGAAAGCGGAACTAAAAGCATAACGTTGGCGAAGCAAACGTCAGAAAATATCCAGGTGTGAGCTACAAGGTCTGTGGTACATGACCATTGTAAATATTTCATTAACATTGATTGAGTAAATGAGCCAAAACTGGTCTATGTTGACAACAGCGACCACTAAAGTTAAATTTGGTACAGAGCCTCAGCTCGGCATGCCAAACAAGCACCAAAAGTTTCATGTTGATAACTTTTACTACGGAAAAGATATTGCAATCGCAATGATTCCAGTTACATGTATTGAGTTATTGGCCAAAACACATAAACATTGATTAATCGCCCCCTAATGGATGATCTTCGCCAGATCTTCATTATTGTTCAACATCCAATAAAACGATTATTGGACGTTGAACAATAATCTCAACATGTTTGATATCATTATAGCGCCACCTAGTGGTCCAAATATGTAATTTTTGGAATGTGAGTTCCAGTAGCTATTGCACATCTACACTGTAAATTTGAAATGACTCACATTAATACAAGAGGTGGATCCCATAGGCCACGCCCCCTTTGACGAATCAGTACCCCACTGTAGGGGTGGCCTCAAGAGTGGCCCTAGATGGACGCCTCAAAATTTGGTAAAAATTGATGAGAAATAAACTTTTTGTAGTTATAGCACCCCCCTAGTACCCAATTTTCATAAAACATTTTGGGGAGCCTCAGATGGTCATATCAAACAAGAATCTAATATAGATAGCTTTTTTTGGCCAAGATATGGCAAAGTTTGTGTTAACGTAGCTAGCTACACAAATTTCAGCTGAATTCAGGGAACACGTGGATATGTGTATATTCTATGTGCGATGTATGATTTGGGAGTTATGAGGCTGCAATATATTTAGTTACTGTCATTAATTGGACAGTTTCATCCATTTCAGATGGCAGGGAAGAGATGAGTACCAAGTGTGGGACTATTACACTGAAGGGGAACAAGGGAAAGCCAAGTGTCTTATTTGTGACAGAACTGTATCATAATAATCTGTCGATTAATCGGTATCGGCTATTTTGGTCTTCCAATTCGTTAATTGGTATTGGCCTTGAAAAATCCTAATCCATCGACCTCTAATTTCCTCTACTAGTTATGGGTCTTACCTAGCCTGATTCAGGGATTGGAACAAGGCAAGGGCTTATCCATAAAAGTGCTGCGCATTGTCATACCACACATATCACAGATTGGGTTGTGTACATATTAGAGCTGTCACGACCAGTCATTGTAATTGACGTAATTGATGACGTAAATACGTCAATTAACCAAAGGTACTGTCAACTTGCCATATTTTTATACTGGTATGATGTCAAAATCTCACCCAAGGGCTTCAAATTATGGGAGCTTTTCAAACAAAGTCCCAACCATCTAGTAGTATGTAATGTATGTAAATCACGAATGCCTTTTTGTAGCAGTACAACTGAAAAAGGTACAATAGAAAAAGGCCAGAAACTCCAAGCCGTTACTTCCTCCACATTTAAGAGCATACTGCGGTACTGATTAGCTGGCCATAGTTGTTTTCTTAAAGTGCCAGAGAGGGAATAGTAGCCTACTATACAACGCAGTATATAGATAGGAAACAGTTGTATTGCTGAACCATGTAATGATTGGAAGTATCACCAGGGGCTGTATACCTGAACTCGAGCATTGAGAACATTGTTTGTGAACACAGAATTTACTAAAAAGTAAGGTTTTGTACAACTTACCTTGTTTCTGGTGGCTAGCACTTTTCAGAAATAAACGATCACGGAAATAAATAAATAGGTAAATAATATTGATTAATGTATGTATACCAGGCCAACCGCCACCGTACTTCAGCCCCTGCTTACGCCTGAGGAGTTAAGGTCTGGTTGTCATCTAAAAACTTACCCACCAAGACTGATTCCCGTAAACTCCTGTCCCGGTTTTTGGGTCTGTTTGTCATTTCATAAATCATTAATCCTGTTTCTGTTAAACTCCAGCCCTGAAGATCCACCCAGTTTTCCATGTCTCCTGTCTTATGCCCTTCCGTCTCAGTCCCCTGTTGCCCATCCCTCTTAGGCCTCTGCGCCTCATCGATGGCAGTATGGCTTACACGGTCTGCCGCCTCCTGGACTCCCAGCACAGGGGTCGTGGGGTTCAGTTCCTTGTCGACTGGAAGGGGTATGGTCCTGAAGAAAAGAGCTGGATCCCTCGCCATCAAATCCCCAACGCCTCCCTCATCAGAGATTTCTACCGCAGGAAGCCGGGGGCGCTGGGTGGTCCGCCCGGTGGCATCCCTCGTGGAGGGGTGGGTACTGTCATGAACCCGCCTCCTTGAGCCTGTCTTTTGAGTCTGTTTCCCTGTCTGTCTCTATGTTTGTCTTGTCCTTTGTGTCACAAACACACACTGTTTCCTGATCACCAGTAATCACCTCCTGATCCCGAGTTCCTGGCCCTGATCTACACCTGGGGCTGATTGCTGCCTTCCCTCTATAGGGGAAGTGCTGGCAATCATGCCTTGCCGGATTATTGTACTACCAAGTGCGTTCTAGTCTCATGCCATTTACCATTCCTTGCCAGTCTGAGCACTGTGCTCTTATTTATTTTAAGCCTAAGCTATTATTTCCAGTCTGAGTACTGTGCCTCTATTATTCCGAGTTGTCTTTATCTCACCCTGTTTCACAATGCCTCCATTCCAGAAAACCATCTGTGCTGTTGATCTGGTCATCACTCACCTTACTTTCCAGCCATTCCGGACGTCACGTCTCCTGTGCCCTTGGTCATCACCAACCCCACCTCTGCATCAGCCCTCTCACCTGACTTCATAAATGTGCTGTATAATTACCATGTGACTACACTGTTAACAGGTGTGCTGCCATCAGCTGATAATCACACACGTCTCACTCGGGTTTCCTATCTGAATCTGCAGTGCAATTTATATTTGATGTGTCAAACCTGAAAGTGTGTTTCTCATGCACTTGATGACATGAATATGATGTTAAATCTACATTCTGTTTCAGGCTGAGTCTTATAAATGTTAAAACTCAGCAACATGGCCATGTTTATTAATTTAATAGAACTGCATCCTCATCTTGACTCATGACTGATGGCCAAACAGCTTTTTTGCCTTAGCATCTACTTGGCAGCCCTGCCCTGGAGTAAAATAACACAGTATTTAGTTCAAATGTAAGTTTTTACACATTATATTTACTGACAACATGAATTAAATAGTTATTGGTAATTAATTGTGTTATAAAAAGCTTTTCTGTGTAGGAATGTTGTGGGAATACCCCAACAACATAATGGTATGGGTCAGGGTTGCTAATTGTAAGCACCTTCCTTAATCGATCATTGATAACATTAATGATCAATCATCGATTAATCGTAATTAAAATGTAACGTAAAACAAACTATAGATATCTTATAGGACTCTAAGTTCCGGCAATATTATAGCCGAAACCACAGTAAAACATTACAGGGCTAAATGCTGTTCCTGTTTATGCAAACAACACAGCTCTTGTATTTAACGTTTAAGCCATGTATACACTAGTTTAGCAACGATTTAGTTGTCCCAGAAACATTTTTTATGGTCTGCGACAAAACTCTCAAATCCTTGCCAAATCACTGCTCACTCCCAACACCAAAGTATGAGCAGTTTGGAGACGCATCTTTGCTAGTCTTTGAGTTGTCCCAGACACTGCTATTTTTTTCTGGCATGTTTGATATTTTCGCTTGTCACAAGGGGTTTTGTGAAACCCGTGAGGAGTTGTAGCCTTTGAGTGCGCAGAAACCTTCAGATTTTCGAGTATACATTTGAAATTTGCAGGGAAACCGGCAGTATTCTATTTCTTAGTACACAGAACAGTCCCCTAAATGCATGCACAATATGTATAATTATGCAGTTTATTCAATGAGCTAGTGCATGAGGAAGAGAGAGATTGATCAATGTTGTTGTTTTTATCTAGCCCAGAGAACCATGCAATAAAAGTCAGCATTAAGTGCACAAGCAACCGTGGTTCCCTAATCATGTGAACAGTTGGTCCTCAAGCTAGCTAGTGATAACAATATGCAACAGCAAGGCCAAACCAAATGTAGACTGTTATGGTTTTAATTTGACAGAATCAGATGCACTTTTGAGTTTGTCAGCCTTAACACTGCCAATGTCATCTAGAGGGGCTGATGTAGCATACCAAGGATATTTGCTGCTGTGACCAATCATCTGTCTTTTGGGCTTGGAAAACAGTCACTGATGGGGGTAGCTGCCACGGATTCCTCCCAGGTCTCATCACTTTGCAAAGCAGGTGGATCATGGACATGATGCTGGATGCGTTAATGTTAATCCCAGCAGCACTAGGTTAGCAGACTCAATGCTGATGTTGCTCTCGGCAGAATCAGAATTTGTGCTCCCTGGTGGTGCTTTATTGAAAATATATAATTCTACTCATCGAGAGAATATAATGGGAAACAACCCGTTGTTAGTTTTTCAGATCTTGATGGTATCCATTAAATTCTTAACAATCAATTAATCAATCGTTGATTAATCAATAGCATCCCTAGTATGGGTGTATCAATTCATAAAATATATTCACATAAGTAGAGTACTGAATGGCCAGTTCATTCTTCACTAAACTATTGATTGGCCAGTTCAAACTCCTCAGGAGGATGAGGTAATGTTCTGGAGTTTTCTTTATCCAAATGAGTCTGGCCTGTAATATGAGTATTTTCCACAACATTAATTAGTTAAAAGAATATAAACTTTTAAACGTTGGATTTTTTACTGGATAGACATGTACAGTAGGTGCTGGTATTGTGATGCTGGCATTCTGCCCACTGTTTAATTATCTAACACCGCCTCCTCATTTAACGTGATCCCCATACAGCTCACTATTCTCTCTGCACATATGCTACACAAACACAAACTATTTGCCATTTAGCCTTCTTTACAGATCTGAGGTGGTTGGAAAGATGTCAAAATTCTGGTGAATCCCTCTTCTGTCTTTTTGTCCATCAGTGATGAATGAAGGAGCAGGTGATGAAATGAGTCAGGAATGTTTAGAAAGAACTAGGAAACAGAACTAGGAAACAGAACTAGGAAACAGAACTAGGAAACAGAACTAGGAAACAGACCTAGGAAACAGAACTAGGAAACAGACCTAGGAAACAGAACTAGGAAACAGAACTAGGAAACAGAACTAGGAAACAGAACTAGGATACAGAAATAGAGATTTTAATGTTAAATTATCAAATCAATCGTTCAATAATTTCATGAATTTACAGATACTGAACAGGTACCAGGGTTATTATAGTTTTGTGTTTTTAAATTAGTTTTTAGTTCTATTAGTTTTGAAAGTCAACTTTATATTTCAGTGTAGTTTAAGTTAGTTTCCAAACAGTTCAAGCTAGTTTTAGTTAGTTTCAGTTATATTTCTATTTTATTTTTATATAGTTTAGTTTCAGTTTTAATTTGAGTTTTTTCAGTTTTTTAAAAGCATCTACAAGTACAATACATACATGTATCTACAGTATGAATACCTACTTAGAGAATGCAACAGCATTTCACAATGTAATTGCCCAAGGTAAAACACACAAACACTGTGACAGTGTGTTATTGGTTTCATTCAACTACTTAATTGTACAAATGTACTAAATTTAGATGCCTTTTGTTTGATATGATGTGACAGAAAACACAGTAGATCCTATTTAAAGAAAATATTTTTTATCGATATTATTTACAACACAATACTGGGTCTATAAATGTTACCTTTCAGGAATCTGTTTACACACAGAAAGGATCTCATTCCGTTAGTGTGTAAGGTGTTTCTGTCAGGGTAGCTAGGTTACTTTATGAATGTTATCAGTTACAAATGTGTCAGGGAAACTGAACATCTGGATAGCCCACACTTGTCTGGATTACCCAAACTCATCTTTAAATTTTCAGTTGCATTAAGATGAGTTTCTGATACTAAGGGAACTGTGTCCTACTGTGGTCCTCCAGGGGTCTAAAGACGTAGCCTCTTGTGCAGATATACTGCTGAATTATGGGTTTCAAAATGACTCTGCCAGCAAAAACTTTAACCATGGTCTCTAGCTAATCCTTTGCATGCTATTTCTCTTGGACAACATGTTAAGTTATTTTCTAAATTAAACATAAAGAAAAATATCACATTTTACAAGTGTATTTGATCATAAACTTCACCAAAACTCATTGTCAGCAGCCAATATATGGGATCATAAGCCTACCTGTAGGCTTTATGCAGCAGAGTTTTAAAGATCATCATCAATCAAAGTCAATGGGCAGGGTGCTTGTTGTCACACCTTTCTTTCTCACACATCCTAATAAATTCCATGTACCATTATTTAGACTTCATATGTATTGGACCAATTTGATACATTAAACCTCTTCCTATTATTGTTTTGCAAAGATGTTTCCATAGTATATTACGGAACACAGATTTTATCGGCTAATTTAAACATGTTCATACTTGGTTTGAATCAGACAAAAACCACAGAAAAAAACCTGATATCTGCTCTTCACTTGAAATCCACTTTGGTATTTGCACACCCGTACTTGCACTCCAACACTTAACATTATTCAATAATCAACCTGCACAACTGTTGGTTGTGAAACACCAACACAATATATGGATAAAAATCATGTTGCATGTGAATTACCTTGTGCACTTATCATGTTGAATTAAAGAGCAAAAAAACTAAAACTGAATGTATGTATTTCACCAGTAATTTTATTTTATTTTAATTAGTTTTGTATCTAACTTTACTAGTTTCAGTTAGTTTTCGTTTTTCACAAAACTTATTTTATTTCAGTAAACAATAATGTTTTTTAATTGATAGTTTCAGTTTTACTCTTAGTTTTAGTTAACTATAATAACCTTGACATGTACCTTGCTACTTCTTAAGCATTATATTTAGGGAGTGGATGAATAAAATCTAAATACACTGTGAAAAAGATCAGTAAAAATACAATATCCATTATTTTAGACCGTTTCTTCAGTAACAACAGATGTACAAACAGTGATTGTCCATTAATAAACAGAATCTAACACTCTGGAGTGATTGCTCCTGTCTATTAACGGACAATCACAGTGTTTGTACTTTGTAACCTAGACCAGTAAAACATTTGTGTCAGTTATACAGAGGCAATAAGGCACTTTCCACGAATCGAGTGGAATTTGTGTCCCATCACCACCAAAGTTATTTAAAGCAAAATGGTATGTGAAGAGTGATATGAATTATAATGTGACCTCAAATAAAGTTGTATAACTGTTTTTTTATATAAACAATAAACATGCACACATTGGCTGTACCCCCTTTTAATTGATGGGCCTGTCCCTCCTCACTGACATTGAACTTCTACATAAAATACATATATATTTAATAGCATCTTCCTTTAATGCAGCAATTGTAATATGGTGTTCTTCTGTTACCAGTATATGTATTTGAACATTTAAAAGTGATACATTTATATAATTTATTTTATTTTATTAAAAACGTATTAATTCGTGTTTCTACATTTTACATGCAACTGTTACCAAAACATTATCCCCCCCAATAAAAAATGTAACATTCCATAAATCAGACATTAACAGGAATAATCAGGCTGTTTTCATGGCTATACGTACAAAATCGTACAAAATTGTACAAATTTGTAAAAAAGATGAATAGCTTCCATTATGCTAAATCTGAAACCATGTTACTTGCAGCCATATGCAAACCTTTTACTTTTTGTTAGGTAACAGGTTTGCATAAAAATAACAGGGTTGCTTATTACACAGTTTTTGAATGGGAACATTTTTCTTATTCATATGAATATATAATATTTACAGGATTAGCTTTAACAAAATATAACTATTGAAAAGTTATTATTCATTGACGGCATTAGGCTTCATGACAATTTTTTGTAAAAAAAATAAGAGCAATTTTAGAGTGTAGATCATGCTCAGATGGTAGGCTACATTGGATAATTAGGGCAAGTGGAAAGAGCAATTGTTCCTCAAAATTAAGTCATGGTTCTGTTAACCTACAATGGTGCTTGAAAGTCTGTGAACCGTCTAGAATTGTCTATATTTCTGCATAAATATGACGTAAAACATCATCAGATCTTCACACAATTGCTACAGTTCAAATGAGACTGAGAAAAATACAATACTTGGTAATTTATTAATAGAGGACAATGATCCATTATTACATATATGTGGATAGCAAAAGTATGTGAACCTCTAGGATAATCAGGTAATTCAAAGGTGAAACTAGAGACAGGTGTTCTCAATCAATTGGATGACAAACAGGTGTGAGTGGACACCCTGTTTTATTTAAAGAACAGGGATCCATCAAAGTCTAATCTCCATGACACACGTTTGTGTACCATGGTACGAACAAATGAGATTTCTGAGGATCTCCGAAAAATAGTTGTTTATGCTCATCAGACAGGAAAAGGTTACAAAAAAAATCTCTGAAGTGTTTGGACTCAACTAATCCACAGTCAGATAAATTGTGTACAAATGGAGGACATTGTAGGCCATTGTTACCCTCTACAGGAGTGGTCGACCAACAAAGATATCTCCAAGAGCAAGGCGTGTAATAGTCAGTGAGATCACAAAGGAACCCAGGGTAACTTCTAAGCAACTAAAGGCCTCTCTCACATTGGCTAATGTAGATGTTCATGAGTCCACCATCTGAGAACACTGACAAACAGTCGTTTTAGCATGGCAGGGTTGCAAAGAGAAAGCCACTCCTCTCCAAAACTAATATTGCTGCCCATCTGCAGTTCTCAAGATCACATCATCAAGCCAGAAGGCCATTGGAAAAATATTTTGTGAAAGGATGAGAACAAAATATAACTTTTTGGTTTACATGAGATGAATTGTGTTTGGTGAAAGCAAACACAGGACAGCTTGCAATCATTGATGGAACAATGTATTCTGATTTATATCAGAGAATTCTAAAGGAAAAAGTTAGGACATCTGTCCCTGAACTGAATCTCAACAGAAGGTGTGTTATGCAGCAAGACAACAACCCTAAGTACACAAGTTGTTCTACCAAAGAATGGTTAAAGTAAACTTTTTGGAATGGCCAAGTCAAAGTCTTGACCTTAATCTGATTGAAGTGTTGTAGAAGGACCTGAAGTGAGCAGTACATGTGAGGAAACCCACCAACATCCCAGAGCTGAAGCTATTCTGTACTTAGAAATGAGCTTAAATTCCTCCTAGTCAATGTGCAGGACTGATCAACAGTTTACCGGAAATATTTAGTTACAGTTACTGGAGCACAAGGGGATCACCACACCAGATACAAAAAGCAAAGGTTCATAAACTTTTAAGTAAAGATTATTTTCTCAAATTAGCTCTTGTCCATTGTATATAGAGATAACACACATATTATAACCCTGTTACCCAACTTGCAACTCTGTTACACAAAGTTCAACCTGCTAAAGGGACTCACTTTTCACAATTCCGAAAATGGCTCCTGGATAGTCTTCAAATGAAATAATGTAACCAAAGGCAACAGATGAACAATGACCGACATGTCACGCTAGCTTGGCAGCCTTTTTATAATGAACTAACATACTATTAGGACATGGTTGAGAGTAATCATACTCATTTGCAATACTCAACACAGCCTAACCCAACGTAGCAACTGCCAAGCTAACGGGAGGTCTCACAACCCTTAAAGGGACATTATACGTAATTTAAGGGAAAAACCATACACCATACAAATGCACTGACAACACATTACAAAACTGAAATAACTAATACATATAAAGGGCCCTATTTTAACGATCTGAAACGCAAGTATCAAACGCGAAATGCAAGTGACATTGTGGGAGGGTCCCGGGCGCCGTTGCTATTTTACCGGCGGGATAAATGACTCTTGCGCCGGACGCACATCTAAAATGGTTAGGTCTGAAGTAGCTTCATTAGTCAGAGGTGTGGTTTGGGCGTAACGTGCAATAAACCAATCAGAGCATCATCTCACATTGCCTTTAAGATCATGCGCGCTTGTTCCATGGCGGATTGCTATTGTAACGGCGGATTATTGATTTTATTTTTTACAAAATGTAAATAAAGAAATGTCACAAGACATACTTTCCGATGTTTTGGGCTCACTCTCACTGAATCACGAGGTAATGAATGCATGGTAATATTTTTGCAATGTAATCTAACATTACAGCGAGATTAATTTGCTTGCCTCACTCTTCTGTCAAATAAGCTCCAAGGCATTTAGGTGCCTCCTGTCCTATCCAAACTCCTGACGCGCATTTTCAGTGTGCCTAATGTTCGTTCAATCAGGCTACACTGCGTGTTTGTGTTTTCGATTAAACAGCATTTCACGCACTGCTGCTGGCATCAAATGGTGTCATCCTCAGCCATGTCTTTAACAGATAGCGTTTTCCCCTTCACAGCCACCCATCCAAGGGGGGATTCCAATCAAATATGTCAGAGTTTGCCATAAATCAATCGTGGCTTGAGCCAGGGTAATTTACAAAAACATGGGTGATTTTACTATTAGCATCGCAAATGACATGTTGATTGAATGTGTTCCCTTGCAGTTGATGTAAATCAGTGCGAATAATTCATTCTGAATAATTTGGGTTAATGTGTACACTAGATGTATGCCTATTTTTTCACCTCTTCAGACACCACAATGATTTCCCTAGTGTGGCAATTTTCCTTCTAATTATGTATTGCAATAATGGGAACTGCTACATTTGTGTAGATGAGAGGATCAATAAAGTGTATGCGCGTTGTGCACATGCTACATTATGTCCAAGCATGCACCCTTAAAATATCATCAGAAAAACACGCCCCTGACTTTTAACCAGGATTTTCCTGGTCAGTGGCGGAATTGATTTTGGGAACTGCAAGATAGCACCAGGGAACGTTTGGGGCCCTAACACGCCTCTTCTTTTCGCTGAACCGCCAGGGGCGTGTCCAGGGAGGGGCCAGTGGTGGCACTGGCCACCACTGAAACGTGATTGGCCACCACTGGTGCCACCCCTACCGTGCGATCGGCTATTTGCTGACAGTCTTGTCCATATGCATGAATACTGGCCAATGAGAAAAATCTAAAATATGAGGGGCGGGAGTTCAGACTGAGCGGCATGTTCAACAACCCCACTGGAGAAGATACTAACGTCGAATCTCTCGGTAGGTATTTTTCCATATTACCGGTATGTGTGCTGGGAGATATAAACATTCAGAAACTAAACATGAGCTAGAAATTAGTATAACGTTATTCAACACCATGCAGCCCCTTTACTTTCGGTGTGTGGAATACAGTTCGTATTCGAA